>JARYGA010046338.1:0-128252 GCA_030545235.1 Helianthus tuberosus
TTTCATTTGAGCTATTTCGCTTGAACTAATTTCGTTTGAAATTGTTGTTAAAATCCAAAAATTTTCTAAGTGTTTGTTAAGTGTTTCAGATACGTGAAGATGGATGAGTTTATGAATCCGTTTAGTGACATGTTTGCTTTCACGGCAAACACCGGAGATGATACATCAAACAACACAAATGAAAATGCTCCTAATCCTAGTGCAAAGAAAACCCTGTCTGATGCTTTGAGTGTGGAGAGGGCATATGGCACATAGAACAAACCTCCCAAACTGATGGCAATTGAAGAATACAATAGATGGGCTAAAAGGTTTGAAGAGTGGCTAAAAGCGTTTGCATATCTAAGATGGAGAAGCTTGAAGAATGGTTTCAATATCGGAAGATCAGATTATGAAAATTTAGAAGGCACTGATCATGTAGAAAGTTTTGTTGCTGAACAAAAATGCATTGCATTGCTTCATCAGTCTGTGAGAGACGACATAATATCATTGATTGAGTACACAAATGCAAAAGATCTATGGGAGAAACTTAGAGTGAAATGTGTGGGTAGTGCTGAAATAGTCAAAAACAAAAAGAAGTTGTTAAGAAAAGAGTTTGATTTGTTTGGATGTTTGAAAAACGAATCTGTTTCTAAGATGATTGAAAGATTTGGGCATTTGAAGTTGGAGCTGGCAAGACATGGAATCATTTATTCTCAGGAAGAATTAGTTGAAAAACTGTTTGACTCGCTGCCGGATGAGAAAGACTAGCAATACTTTGCTTTGATGTTGAAGAATACAATAAAGTCGGAGGATCTGACGGTTGATCTATTAATTGAAAGACTGGAAAGTCATGAGCTGGAGATCAAGAAATCAAACAAAGTGAATCATTCCTCATATCAGCAGAATGTTGAGCTGTATTACCGAGGAAGTGTGATCCCGAAGAATGTGTCTCCTAAGACAGCTTTCTCAGCAGAAAATTCTAACATGTCAAATCAAGAAAGTTCAAGCAGTGGTTTTCATAGTGATTCATCGTCAACAACTTCAAATCAATCAGCTTCGAAGAATCTGTTCCAATGTAATATTGCTGTGGATCTGAAGAATGCTCAAAATTTCAGTGAAGAATCCGCAAAGCAGCAAATGGTGTTCTTAGCTTCTGTTCTTGAATCTTACGAGAGCCTTGTGGCAGGAAAGATTGGAAACACTAACCTCACCAAGGAGGACTATGACCAGATCGATCCAGAAGAGATGGAGTTGATCGATATCAGGTGGTGTATGGCTAGTACAGTCAGATGAGCACAAAGGTTCATGGAGATTACATGCATACATTCAATTGGTGGACCTTCCACAAAACTTGGTTTTGATAAACTAAAAGTCACGTGCTTCAGATGTAAACAAAGGGACATTTTAAACGTGAATGTCGAAACGCACCTGCTGATGATACTGCAAATCCATTCAGAGAGGATTATTACAAAAGAGCAATATATCATCAGAACAAATCTGAACCTCCCAGAATGAAGCAGCTTGAAGATACCCCCAAAGAAAAAATCCAGAGCTCTTGTTGTTATTCATGATGATGAAGGTTTTGATTGGAGTGAACTACTACCAGAAGAAGATGCAGTGGGCTATGCGTTTGTGACATAGATTGTTCCTTTCAAAGACTCCAGAACAGAAGAAGTGAAATACATCAACAGAAAGATGTTAGCTCAGAACAGGATTAGTAGAATCTATCGTACATACAAAGAAGCTAAACAGGTGAAAAGATGGGATGCTGATAGAGAATGTTACCTAGATCCCAAGGGAAACATTGCTGTTGATCCAGCTACTGTTGATGTTGAAGTCCTCACCAAACAAATTGTTGAAGAAGAAGAAGCCAGACAGAGAGAGTGGTGGGGAGGAGGAGAAGCTGAGGAAAAAGAAAAAGAGAAGGAGCTAAAGCCAAATAAAGTTGATGACGGGATTATTGATACGTCACAAGAGTTTACTGCTGAAAATTTGAAGAAAATGGCTGACAAAGTACTTACTGCAAAAGAGCTAGAGGTAGTTTCTGGTTCTGGAACTGAGTCTAAAAGCAAGGTCAGTCCGAATGATGCAATCAATGAGTCAGGTAAGAAAGATAAAACTAAGAGCGACTGCAAAAATTGCATGAAAGACTGCAAGGTTTGTAGTACACTTGCTTACCTTAATGGCAAAAAGACCGAAGAATTGACAGGTGTTCTTAGGGTAAAAGAAGAGCTAATCAATCAACAACTGGATAAAATTGCTAAGTTGTAGCTTCAGTTTCAAGAAGCAAAAATTGAAAATGTTTTGAAATCTGACATTGATTCAGTTGAGGATGATGAATGTTTTCTGGACAAATACATTCCAAAATCAAAATCCAAAAATAACTTAAGTGAAGAACCTCATCTTGTGATGTACAAGGTGGCAGGATCTGATAAGTTGTATTCGGATCGAGATTTTCCTTTGGAAAATGTGAATGTTGGTAAATTGAGAAATGTGTTCAAATTGATTGAAATTGATTTATCTGAAATCGAAGGTGTAAAACATGCTAAAAGACAATTGAACTTTGAGAAAGATAAAGCTTACTATAAAAAACCTGTTGTACCACCGCGTTTTATAACAATAACCAAAACAGATGGTCGGTTGGGTATCAGGGTGGTAAGTACAATCAGAGAAGAAATTTTCAAAACAACAAGTTTGTTGAGAAAAAGGTGTTTGTGAAAAGTTCGAGTTCAAGTTCATTTTCTGACGAAGAATCTGAGATTTTTTCAAAATCAAATGAAGAGTTCTTTGAAAAGAAGGCTTCACAGCCTCAGACTGTAGGAACAAGTCGGGTAGTTGACACTCGAACATGCTTTAAATGCAACAAAGTTGGACATATTGCACGAAAGTGTACCAACTTAAAGCCTAAGTCTGAAGTTGTTGAGAGTTAGAAAAAGAAAGTTGATGCAAAAGGAAAAGCTCCAATGGTTGTTGAAAAAAGGTTTTTAAAGAAAGAAAATGTGAAAACTGAATATGTAAAAGAATCAGTTAAGAAAATTGAACCTGTTAAGAATGTGGTAACTAAAAGTGACAATTTTTACAAGAAGGTTGCGTCACCTCAACAAGCATGGAAGCCAAAAGTTGTTGAACAGAAAGCAAGTTCTTCAAAACCAAAGGTTTCAGAGTCAGAAAAAACAACCATTTTTGACCACACAGGTCAAAATGGATGTTCCTTTGGATTACTATGAGAAACTTGAGGAACCAAAGTCTACTACTTCTGAGAAGAAGTATGTACCAAAGAAAGACCAATCATCTGGTCAACCTCCTAAAAATGATTTCTTTTTATACAAAGAGGTTGAGATTGGGTCTAAGGAAAGCTTAAAGATGATTGACAAAAATTTTCCGCCACTTTACAATGCAAAAACTCACCTCAATGTCAAGTTACCCGAGTCGAAAGAGGCTTGGGTGGCATCAAAATCTAACTAAGTGTTTGTGATATGTGCAGGAGCTTCCAAGATCTATCTCACGTTGGATTATGGATAGTGGAGCTTCTCGGCACATGACGGGGAAGAAAACCTTACTGTACGATGTTAGAGGATTTAATGGAGGATATGTGGGATTTGCAGGGAATCAAGGTGGTAGAATAATTGGAGAAGGAACTTTATCGAATGGTATTGTAACGTTTGAAAGAGTGAATTACATCGCCGAGCTAGAGAACAATCTTCTGAATATTTCTCAAATATGTGATCGTATGTATACAACGCACTTTACAGCCAAAGAATGTTTGATCTTGAAACCAGGATTTGTTGTTCCCGAAGAGTGGGTTATCATGAGAGAACCCAGAGTCAATGATCTGTACGTGTTGGACATGAGCGTAGCTACTACTACCATGGGTCAAGCTCACTGTTTATGTCAAGAGCAACGGAAAAAGAATCATAGTTATGGCGTCGCAAGATGGGACACATTCACCTGTGAAAAATGAATCACCTGGTGCATAACGACTTAGTAACTGGTGTTCATGTGAAAGGTTTTCATCTTGAGGGGGAGTGCATTAGCTGTATCAAAGGAAAGCAAAAGAAGAAATCACACCCCGGAAAGGAAAGAAAGTCAACTCAGTCTCAAGACCGTTAGAGAGACTCCATATGGATCTGTTTGGTCCTATAAACTTCAAAAGCATAACAGGGGATCTCTACTGTCTAGTAGTAACAGATGACTACTCAATATTTTCATGGGTATCATTTCTGAAGTCAAAAGATGAGACGTTTGATAGTTTGATGGCATTGTTCAGAAAAATTGAAAACTTGTACCAAACTCGAATCAGAAGAATTAGAAGTGACAACGGTACAGAGTTTAAGAACAACAAGATGTAAGAATATTGTAATGAGAGAGGTATATTGCAAGAATTTAGTGCTCCTTACACTCCGCAGCAAAATGGAGTAGCAGAACGTAAAAACAGGACGCTAATTGAAACAGCCAGAACAATGCTTGCTGATTCAAAGCTACCGTTAATTTTTAGGCAGAAGCAGTGTCAACTGCTTGCTATACTCTCAACCGGGTTCTTACAGTGAAGAAATTCAACAAAACGTGTTTTGAGCTGATCAACAACCGCAAACCGAACCTGAAGTATTTAGAACCGTTTGGGTCTCCCTGTACAGTTCTAGAGTCTTTTGGAAAGTTTGGTGCAAAGAGCATTGAAGGAATATTTGTGGGTTACTCAAGTCCATTAAAGCGAGTCTTTGTTCCAAGCTTGAAGCGGATTATTGAAGCACATAATGTTGAGTGTCAAGGTTATACCATGCCACCGTAGAAACCTGGAGATTCATGGAGATTTAATTACGATACTTTGTGGGATTCGTTTGACATGGAAGAAGAAGAAGAACAAGAGTTCTTTAACGAGTTGGATATTCTAAGAGAGTATGAGTCATCACAGGAAAGGTTTCCAGCTGAGTATACTAGAAGTCGACGGCAAACTTCAAATGATGATGAAGCCGGTCCAAGTAATGCTGGTGAACATGATGATATTCAACAATCTTCAGAACAGGAACATGTTCCTGACAATCAGATAGCAGTCAATGATAATCAAGAATCTGATGATAGGTCTGTATTTGATCGTGGTGATTCAGATTCTGAGGGGGAGCAGATCCAGATTTCAAGTCAAACAATTCCAATCAGTGAACAAGGTGCAGATCAAAATATCATGAATTTGGAAGGCGAGTTAGATGTTCAAGGCGAGGTGATGCCACAAACTCTTTCATACCATCCAGAAGAGTTGATTATTGGAGAATTACAATCAGGCGTTCGCACTAGACGACAAATTGACCAAGGCCTTACTTGTTTTTATTCTACGGTTGCTCCGTTACAAACTAAGTTTTCACTAAGTTTTTTTATTTCGCAGATCGAACCGAGAACATACAAGGAAGCACTTACTGAAGATTCTTGGGTCAACGTGATGCAAGAGGAGCTGAGTCAGTTTGAGAAGTTAGGAGTGTGGAAATTGGTAGATTTGCCTGATAGTCACAGGAAGATAAACACCAAGTGGGTGTTCAAGTGTAAGAGAGACGATCGAGGGGTTATTATTCGTAACAAAGCTCGACTCGTAGTCCAGGGTTTCAGTCAGCAGGAGGGTATAGATTTTACTGAACTGTATGCTCCCGTTGCTAGACTTGAAGCGATCAGAATCTTCCTAGCATTTGCATCGTGGAAAAGTTTTAAAGTTTATCAGCTAGATGTTAAATCGGCGTTTCTCTAAGGGAAGGTAAAAGAGGAGGTATATGTCGGACAGCCACCGGGCTTTACCGATCCAATCAACAAAGACAAGGTCTATTTACTGGTTAAAGCGCTGTATAGTTTACACCAGGCCCCGAGAGCTTGGTACGAGACATTGTCTCAACACCTGCTAGCCAACAGCTTCATCTGAGGAAAAGTGGATGCCACTCTCTTCACCAAAGAGGTCGACGGACATCTTCTGATAGTTCAAATATACGTGGACGACATTATATTTGGGTCAACATATGAAAATTTGTGCAAAGATTTTGAAAAAGTTATGAAGCAAATATTTGAAATGTCATCGATGTGTGAGATGAAATTCTTCTTGGGACTACAGGTTGATCAACTGCCTGAGGGAATTTTCATACATTAGACGAAGTACGTTCATGATATTCTGGAGAAATTTAGGATGTCAGGAATGTCTCCGAATTCCACCCCATTAGCGACAAATCATGGGATAAACCCAGATCTCACCAGAGAAAGGGTAGATGAAACACTATATTGTTCCATGATCGGTTCGTTGATGTACTTGACAGCTTCAAGACCCGATATTATGTATCCAACCTGCCTCGTAGCGTGGTTTCAGTCAAGCCCCAGAGCTTCGCATATGGTGATTGTGAAACTGATATTACGCTACCTGAAAGGAACTCCATCACTGGGGTTGTGGTAACCAAGAGAAGGCGATTTCACGCTCGAAGGGTATTCTGATTCTGATTTCGGATTCTACAAAGTTAACGCTAAGCCAACAACAGTGGGGTGCCAGTTTTTCGGACCACGATTGGTCACCTGGCAATGCAAAAAGCATACCTCTGTAGCTTTATCCACATGTGAAGCCGAATATGTATCTGCTAGCAGTTGCTGCTCTCAGATCTTGTGGATCCAGCAACAGATGAGAGACTACGGTTTGCAATTTCTTAACACCCCTATCTTTGTTGATAATGAGGCAGCGATTAACGTCACTAAAAATCCTGTTCATCACGCAAAAACGAAACACATTGAAATTCGTCATCACTTCATTCGTGATTGTTTCGAGAAGAAGTTGATACGAATTGAGAAAATCCACACTGACGAACAAAAAGCTGATTTACATACCAAAGCATTTGATAAAATTCGTTTTAAATATCTTTTAAAACTAAATGGTATGAAGCTTTTATCGGTGTCGGATGGAATCATTGGCGTTGATGAAGGTACCACTGTAGATGATGTTGAGAAGCAATCTGCAATGCTTTGTCAATTTTTTACTTGTTTTGGTATTTAGGGGAGTTAGGGTAATTTTTCAGAAAATACAAAAACAGTAAAAAAATTCAAAAATAAAAAAACATGAGATATTTTCAAAATACAAAAACAATAAAAAACCAGAAAAGAGCTTGTGTAAAAAGGGAAAATGATAGTACATCAGTTTGACAGTTATGGTATGCTAAAGATATGAAAAGTTTAAAAAGTCTTAAACAGTCTCGCTGATGATATGCCGATAGGTTTTTACACATTTAGTAGGTTTGTTCGGGATATAAACCTAAATCTTTACTTACTTATTTCGTGGGGAACACTACTTGGATATATAGGTAACCCCTGAAATCTTGTTTGAAAGATCCCTCTTTCTGAGATACTAGGTCTTTATACTCAGTGATATTTGGGGTATTATTCTGGGACTTCTGATAATGCGGAAGCAATGGCCTAGTTCCTGTATAATACTTTACTGCTTGCTTGAAATATAGCACCGCCTCAGCATAAAAAATGATGAAGCATTGAAAAATGTTAGTCATGTGTTGTTGTAAAAAAGATCCTCTAAAGGGGACACACCTAAAGTCGAAGCCGTCATCTCTCTGATTTTGCGGAAGCAATAGCCTGAGCTCTCACGACCCTCGCATTTAACCCCTTACAGATATCCTCTGTGGTATACTCACCTGTAAGACAGAATATTAGGTTCTGGATACGGGAGTATATTCAAGAGGTGGGACACATGAATAAGTTTAAGTCTCTAAATCACTTAATCCGTGTCCTGGACAGATTGAAATTTGTGTAAGAATTTAAGTGGATCAGTATATCGACAATCTAAGCGAATTGTTTAATTCTAAATATGTAATCAAAGCTTAACGGTACTTGTGACTTGTCTATAACTGATATGATTCCCTAACACGCTCACCAAAAATATGTTTGTAAATAGTTTACATTTACTGCATTTTATTTTTGTAATTCATTTCTAGTTTAGACACTTTATTAAAAATCCAAAAAGATTTTACATTTCTGCTTTATTTTCCGACAAACCAAAGTGGAAAGCTGATCTTCAGATTCTCAAGTTTGAAGAAAATGCAGGAAGTTTCTGAGCTGAAAGATGAGTTGGGAGCTGATCATTAAAATCTGAAAAATGAAAAGTCATCACAAGTTCATTAAGTTAAAACTTGTTATTTTTAGAAAAACGTTAAAAAAATGTCAGTTTGGATTTGTCTCAGGTCAACCAAGGTCATTAAATTGGACTTGGTAGATAAATTGAGTACTCAGGGTCATTAACTTGGACCTGGATACTTAAATGGATTATTGAAACTGATAAAAAATGAGAAATGATGTTAAAATCAATAGATCGTAATGTTATATATTTGAGAAACAGGTAACAAGATTCCCATGGCGAAGAAAGTATAAAGTTTGAACCAGAATTCAAGTCCCAGCTGTTCGAAAGGGGGAGTCTACATTCTGGATCAACATTCAAAGGGGAGTTTTGAAGATAGAGATTGAAGGATGCTTACAGTGTCAGACAAACTGAAAAGAAGAGAAGATAGAACATGACTAAAGACTGAAGAGTTGATCCTAAAGACTTCGTCAACATCCAAGGGGGAGTCTGTTGGTGCATAAATGTTTGTTAACTTCGTCTTTATAGAGTCTTGTATCTAGATAGGATAAACCAGTGCTCAGCAGGATAGAAATCAGGTTTTTCATGTATAAGGATAATTTCGCACGAAATAGTAAAGGCTAATTTCGCACGATCTGTAAAAGCTTTGGTATCATTAATAAGAAGATAATTAGAGATAATCAAGCTGTATTAAGTCAGAATCACTGATTCCGCCTTTGATTTTGATGTAAAACTCTTCTGATTGACTCGTTAGGGTCACACATCGATCCAACACTTGCCTTGTCTTTTCTTTGAAAAAAATTTGACTCATGGATCTTGACGCTTACGTGAATGCAATGAAAACCTTTTAGTAAAAATGTTTTTGTGAGAGAACTCTAGTGATTGTAGTCTAGACTAGAGAAGGAATCCTAGTTCACTACAATCGAAGCTCTGATACCAAACTGTCACACCCTGACTTTTGCGGAAGCGTATGATGTGTGACTGGTTTAATATCATTGATTTCAATCGTAATAAACAACTACATGATCAAGACGATGTTCATCCATTCATAAAATTTGAGTATTACAAACACCGGTTAGTTATGTTTTAAAACACAACCTTTGACTAGGTTACAAACCAATAAAAGTGGATGACATCTAAACTTGAATTCTACTTCTAGAAACAACACCCGCGCCCAAGATCCAACTTGTCACCTGAAATACATGTAATTTTGGAAAACATCAACAAAAGTTGAGTGAGTTCATGCGTTTTGTTTGAGTACTTGTAAACCTTTGAGAGACTCCTTTGAAAACAGGTATGAAAAGCGTGTATGAATATACCAAATAAATGTTGTACAAGGACATTAAGGCATGTGAGGACATAGGGAGCACTCATAATGAGTAGGCTTATACCCTTGTCGATTTCCCTCGACTATGTCGATTTCCCTTCGACTATGTCAATTTACCTTGACTATGTCGATTTCCCTTTACTGTGTCGATTTCCCTCGACTGGGACACCGAAGCACTCAAGTGGTCACAAGTACCATGAGTGGGGCTCGGCCGTACCCGTTAGATCTAACCTTCGTCCCTAATTAAGAATTAATGGCATTTCAATATTAAGTCTATGCTCACATGATCTAATAGTGCATTTCATAGGCATTTCATACCGTTTAAGAATTCGTAACATGTATTCCACCCCCGAGAGTTATAAAACAAAAAACAGTTAAGAGAAAAGGGGGAGCATGAACTCACAGTTTTGCGTCTTCGATACTCGTAACTCAAATCTCCTTAGCAAACACGACTCCATACAATGTACTAGGGTCTATTAGACGAACGGGTCGTGCCTTGACTTTGTATTTACGTGTTTGAGTTACGTTTCTTTTATGTCTCCAATATTATTCCAAGTTATAATTACTTGTTAAAATAATAAATATTTTAACTTTAAATTATGTTTTATTTTGGAATAATTGTTAAACAATATTTTTTTTCAATACTTCTCAAGTATTTATTTTCGTATTTCCTTCCCAAGGATGGGGGTATCTCATACATGTATTTTTGTATTCTTGTATGTGTAGTTCCAAATTAATATATTTTCAAGTCTCACTTTAGAAAATATATAATAACTTATTTTGTCCCAAAAATAATGTATTGTCCAGAAAATATATATTTTTCTCCAAAAATCATATATCTTCTAAATATTTCAAGAAAATATAATTTAACTTCCGAAAATAATATATTTTCTCCTTGTCGAAAATATGATATATTTTGTAATAATAATAAAAAAAATCATACTTTGATTTCTTTTGTATCCAAAATAATATTTACCAAAAATATGCTCATAAATGTAGTTTCCGGAATATCTTGTAAGTTACGTTCTTTCGTTCAGTTTCACAGTATTATGTGTGTAACTTATATATTTATTCCTTGTGATTTTTGGTATTATTTTGGATTGTAAATCCTTGGTATTTTGTTAAGTTATATTACTTTAAATCCTAAAATAATATAACTATTACACCAAGTATACAAATAATCACACACAATGTGTTATTAATGTAAATATACATTCTAAATACATAATTATCCATTTTTTATTTATAAAAACCAACCTCCAATACTTGTATTTTTGTAGCAAAGTCTATGGCAAAGTTTATATTGAAAACCATAGTTAAAACACACATGTAAATATTTGTTTAGAAAATATTTTGCTAAGTGTTTATATTTTTAGAAAATTTTGCCATAGTTTCCCCTAAAAATGGAGGTGTCCATGCTATCAAAGCATATCATTTTCTTTTAAAAAATCATTACAATCAATCTACACTTGCCAAGTGCTAAAACAAAGCTATCTACATAATGATCATGAACTTGAGTTTTCATAAAAACTTGTAGTGACTTGGTAGTATGTTTAGTAGGTTTAGTTACCCCATTAAAGTGTGTTTACTTCTTTAAAAATCTCATTCTTGAAAGATTTAGGTGTTTACAACTTACTAGATGATTTTTCCAAAAATCATTCTCCTGGGTTTTTCTTGTAAACAATGTATTCTTACACTTGTTTCACTACTAGAAACATGGTTATTTTCTTTAAAAACTATGTTCATGTAAATCTTGTGATTTAACTTGGTTTCTTTGGAAAACTATTTTTGAAATCACCCATGTTTATGTCTAGTATCATATTACACACTACATCATTCACAAAAATCATTTTCATCTTTCAAGTTCATGAAAACAATAAGCATGGTGATCTTGGTCTTTCACAAGATCATCACCTTAACTTACTAGATCATGTGTTTAATCACAATCTAGTAGGTTTCTTATGGTGTCTAACATCACTAACATAAATCATCAAGAAGCAAATCATCACTAAACAACAAGTATTCATATGTTTATAAGCTTATGTTAGAGATTCATGAATATGTATTTTAGTGTTCATCAAGATTAACAATGTGTATCATCTTTTAACCAACAATATATGATGTAATAAAGGGTTATGAGGGCCTTACTACTAGCACAAGGCTAGGGAAGAACACTTGATGTTGTAGATGACAAATGAGTTGGATAAAAGCAATTGGGAGAGGCACTTCAAAATCCGAGACCACCAAACCTTCTTATATGGTTCCTTACACCTTTGTGAGTATATGTATTGAGTGGAAGTGAGATGATGATGGTGGGGTGGTGTGTGCTTGTTCTTGGCCGAATGGAGGAGAGGGAGGAAGGAGATGAAGTGTGGTGTGAAGTGTGAGGGTTCATAGTCTTCTTATAACCAACTAACTCTAATATCCAATGGGTCTTATGTTCTCATAGTACACTACATGATCTTTAGCATATCTAAGGAAGATTAGCAAGATCAAAGGAAGATTTATGGAGATCTTGGGGTGGGGTCACATGGGTGACCGTCCACATATATGGGGGGTCTAAGTGTAAGTTTCATCCAATTTGTTATCTTATAGTTAGGATTTAAGTGTATTAGTTAGGTGTTATGCATATATGGTGTTATATAGTGTGTTAGGGTGTTCGAGGATCATAACTAGCTCAGAAATAATAAAACAATATTTCAAGTATAATTTTGGTGTTTCGGGTAGTGTCCGGTTGTTCAGTTAGATACCGGATCGTTAAAGTGTCAAACTATACCGTTTAGTGTTCTTTATGTACCCTTTTGTGACACTTTTAATTCCCGACACTTAGGAAAGCATTCAGGACCATTTAGTCATAGTTTTGCATGTTACTTGCTTATTAAATTGCTGATTTTTTCTAAATTATGCAGAATTCTGCACTTTGGATGAGTTTTAGGCACTTCCTGGCACTTAAACTATCACTTAGGAATGTAGTTTTGTGGTCCTTACTTCCCTACACACTATACTAGTGTAGAACTTGGTTTCTGGCTCATACTGGGTTTCAAAACATTGTCTGTCTATGTACTGAACTCCCGTCAGTGCTTTTAGTTTGTCTGATAATGGTGCCAATTCTGTTATGTGCATTATTAGAACTATATCGTGTTGCATGTAGTAATGATAAAAGTCTTGCAACATGAAATGCCATTGTATGTATATAACAGTATTCAGAAATTCATTTGTCTTGTAAACTAGATCATGCACAGTTATTAAAGCACATATTACTGTTCAATTAGTGTACGGGATGTACGAAAAAGTGACAGTTGTCACATTGTTAATACTCGCATATCTATCACCTAAGTCCCATCTACCGATCGTTGCCAGGGAGGCAACGAGATATTAGTTAATAGCGCTATTTAGGTTTGGCAACCTCACACCGTACCGGGGAGGTCGGGAGTGAACCAATGATCCCAGTCTTGACCATTGCTTTGATAGAGGCAATGGGGTTTGGGCAAAACAACTTTAAGCCAACAGCGGTAAACGAGTTATTACAACATCAAATCATTGAATCATTTTATATTCATATCTGGTAACTAAAACGTGTTAACAAACTTTGAACTCACCAGCGTCGTCTGATACACTTGTCTGCATGCTTGCAGGTCGTTAGATTCTTGACTATGGACTTGCTATCTGGTAGCGCTGGAGTGGTCATGGATTGAGACTCTTAGATATTTGTTACATTGGTTCTTGAACACTTGTTTTGAAACAATTGGTTAACTATTACTATGTGCTTCCGCTGAACATTTACTTTGGTTTAAATTTATGACTTGGATTTATATTTTGAAATGTATGGATTGTTTTATCTAAATTATATGTGTAGTTCAATGTGATTGGTGGCTTGGATCCTGGTACGTCACAAGTCCTGCGGTGATTCCGCATGTGGTATTTTGGGGGTGTGACAGTTTGGTATCAGAGCCACTGGTTATAGTGAACTAGGTTTTAAAACGTTTCTATAAAACCAGACTATAACCGACCAACTTCGAAAATCGACCATGACACTCAGCTCCAGATTGCAAGGTTCGTCTTAAGTCTACTTTATGCATTACTTGTTTAGTAGTCACACACTCACAGCTTGCATGAAACGATATATTAGATACTATGGTGATTTGATAGTGTGACACTACTTTTTGACTCATGTGATTCGTAATCTTGTAATACCTTCTGTTTTGCTACTTGAATGCGGGGGGAACTTTTAGCGCAAGTTAAGAGGCACTGATATGAGCATGCAGATTGCCTTATTATTATGGGTGCACACATAATAATAACGTGAGGTGCATGTAAGTCCCAGTGAGGCTTAACGAGTGTGAGAAGGGTTCTGCCCTATTGTGTGTAAACCTGGCAGTTTGTAGATTTCAACGTGATACTTGACTTTTACCTCATCTCGACTCTTAAATTTGTTCCCTCTCCTTATATAGAATCATGAGTGGACGAGGTCATGGACGTGGTCACATCGCGATGACCCAAGCTGAGCTGACAAACTTAATCAACACACGTGTGGCTGAGGCTTTGGCAGCCTACCAAGCTGGTATGAAATGTGCCAACCACTCTTTAATCTTGTGTCGCGTACACAACTCTTACCCCTATGTTGTATTTTCTTTTGTCCATTAGGTCAGCCAGCACATCAGAACAATCCGCCTGCCTACACATTCAAGACATTCATGGATTGTAAGCCACAGACGTTCAATGGGACTGAAGGGGCTGTAGGTTTACTGTGTTGGTTTGAGAAGGCTGAATCAGTGTTTGCTATGTGTAACTGTCCCGTGGGGGACCGTGTGAAGTATGCTACAGGCACCTTGGAGGATGGTGCCTTAACTTGGTGGAATGCCCAGGTGCAGATGTTGGGCATCGAGATGGCTAACGCCACTACTTGGAAGGATTTTAAGGAGTTGATACGAGAAGAGTACTGTCCTCAGGATGAGATTCAGAAGCTCAAGAACGAGTTCTACGATTTGAAGATGGAAGGATCCGAGATCGAGGCTTACACGAAACGATCTCATGAACTAGCAATTTTGTGCCCTAACCTGTCTCGACCTCCACATCGACGAATTGAGTTGTATCTCAAGGGCCTAGCACCAACTGTAAAGGGGTATGTGACTGCTGCTAACCATAACAATCTGCCCCAGATCATCCGTTTGGCACATAAGATTACTGACTAAGAGGTCAACCGTGGCTCATTGCCGCCTCGTAAATCTGCTACTACCTCTACTGCTACAGCTACCACACCTGCTAGTGATAACAAGCGCAAGTGGAACGATACTGGTAAAGCAACCAGTGCGAGTCAATCTCAAAAAAGTCCTGACAACAGCAACAACTGCAGTTTCAGTCAGTCGTCCTCAGTTAACCAAGGCCAGGGCAGCAATCAGAATCAAGGCTCCTATGCTGGTAAGAAGCCAAAGTGCAACAAGTGTGGTTATCATCATCATGGACAGTGTGTCCGTGTTTGCCGTAGATGCGACAAGTTGGGCCATGAGGCTAAAGACTGTAGAGCCCCGTACCCAAAGCACCAGAATCAACAGCAACAGCATCAGCAAAGGCAACAACCCCATCGGAACCAGGGCTTTAAGAAGGGGTGTTTCCAGTGTGGGGATGATGGCCACATCAAACGGGATTGCCCTCAGCTGAATCAGAATGCCAACGACAACAACAGCCAGAACAACAACAATGCTGGGAACAACAACAATGGAAATAATGGGGGCAATGGTACTCGTGGAAGGGTATTTACGATAGGTGATGGTGATGCTAGGAACGACGGCAATGTCGTGACTGGTACGTTTTCTGTGAACAATCTTATTGCTTCTGTGTTATTTGATTCTGGTGCCGATTGGAGTTATGTGTCCCTAGAGTTTGGTCAACGATTAGGGTTAGCCCCAACACCATTAGAAGTTAATCATGTAGTAGAATTAGCTGATGGCAAAACGATTGAATTTTCGCATGTCCTATTTGGGTGTAAACTAGATCTTGTGGGTCAAATGTTTGATATTGATCTCCTTCCTGTTACCCTCGGTAGTTTTGATATAGTGGTTGGTATTGATTGGCTGTCTAAACACCAAGTTGAGATTCTGTGCAAAGAGAAGATTGTACGTATTCCTCTCCCTGGTGGAGAGTCATTATCGGTTCAGGGGCATCGCAGTGGTGCGATGGTTGGCATTATCTCAGCTATGCAAGCGCAGAAATGTCTACGAAAGGGGTATCCTGCTACTCTAGTAGTTGTTACTGATACTCCGTCAGGGGATAGAAAGATCGAGGATCTGCCAGTTGTACGCGAATTTGCCGATGTGTTTCCTGAGGAACTTCCTGGATTACCTCCTCACCGTCAAGTAGAATTTCAGATTGATCTTGCGCCAGGAGCGGCCCCAATTGCTCATGCTCCCTATCGTTTAGCACCTGGAGAGTTACAGGAGCTGTCTAACCAGCTGCAAGAGTTGTTGGACAGAGGCTTTATTCGACCCAGTTCTTCGCCTTGGGGAGCCCCAGTTTTGTTTGTAAAGAAGAAAGACGGGTCCTTTCGCATGTGTATTGATTATCGGGAACTCAACAAAGTGACTATCAAGAATCGTTACCCATTGCCACGCATCGACGACTTGTTTGACCAGTTGCAAGGGTTAAGTTTTTATTCGAAGATCGACTTAAGGTTGGGCTATCACCAGATGAGAGTCCGAGAGGAGGATGTTCCTAAAACGGCTTTTCCAACGTGTTATGGGCACTATGAGTTTTTAGTTATGCCATTTGGGTTGACGAACGCGCCAGCGGTCTTCATGGACCTCATGAACCATGTATGCAAACCGTATCTTGACTATTTCGTTATAGTATTCATCGACGACATTTTGATCTACTCGAAGAGCAAGGAAGATCACGAGCGGCACCTGCGTCTTATTTTGGAACTCCTGAGGAAGGAGCAACTCTATGCAAAGTTTTCTAAGTGTGACTTCTGGAATCGAGAGGTACACTTCCTTGGACACATAGTGAATGAATCAGGAATACACGTGGATCCAGCTAAGATTCATGCTGTCAAGAATTGGGCGTCACCAAAGAATCCTTCGGAGGTGCGACAATTTCTTGGTCTCGCTGGGTATTATCGAAGATTTATCAAGGATTTCTAGAAAGATCGCTCAACCTCTTACCTCGTTGACACAGAAAGGTGTTGTGTATTCTTGGGGAAGCAAGTAGGAGGATGCGCTCCAACTATTGAAACAGAAACTCTGCAGTGCGCCGATTTTGTCTCTACCTGAAGGAACAGAAGACTTTGTGGTATATTGTGATGCTTCCATTCAGGGTCTTGGTTGGGTGCTGATGCAACGCAACAATGTGATCGCTTATGCTTCTCGACAACTAAAGGTTCATGAGAGGAATTATACGACGCACGACTTAGAGTTGGGAGCCATGGTGTTTGCACTCAAAATCTGGAGGCATTACCTGTACGGTACTAAATGCACTATTTATACCGACCACAGGAGCCTTCAGCATATTTTCAACCAGAAGGATTTGAATATGCGACAGTGTCGCTGGGTAGAACTTTTAAATGATTATGATTGTGCAATCAAGTATTATTCGTGTAAGGCCAACGTTATAGCAGACGCTCTCAGTCGAAAGGAATCGAAACCCAAACGTGTTCGCGCCTTGCAGCTTACCATTCATTCTAACCTGCCTGACCAGATTCGTTCGGCTCAGACCGAAGCATTAAAGGAGGAAAACTATGAAGCTGAGTATTTACGGGGCATGGAGAAACGACTCGAGAAGAGATCAGATGGCATTTACTATTTTAGGGAGCGGATATGGATTCCGTTGTTTGGTAACCTTAGATAACTTGTGATGGACGAAGCGCACAAGTCTTGATACTCTGTTTATCCAGGTTCGGATAAGATGTATCAGGATCTCAAGGTCATGTATTGGTGGCCGAAGATGAAAGCTCACATCGCGACTTATGTGAGTAAGTGTTTGACCTGCTCGAAAGTTAAAGTGGAATATCAGAAGCCGTCTGGGTTGCTGCAACAACCAGAAATACCCATGTGGAAGTGGGAGCAAATCGCAATGGATTTCGTCACAGGTTTACCGAGAACTCAAAACGGAAACGATACCATTTGGGTAATCGTTGATCATCTCACGAAGTCAGCACACTTTCTTGCAATCAAAGAAACAGATAAGTTCTCACAACTAGCTGCTGTCTATCTTAAGGAAGTGGTTTCTAGGCACGGGGTGCCGACCTCTATTATTTCTGACCGTGACCCGCGTTTCATCTCAGATTTATGGCAGTCGATGCACAAATCATTCGGTTCGTGTCTCTATATGAGCACTGCTTATCACCCGCAGACGGATGGTCAAAGTGAGCGAACCATCCAGACACTTGAGGATATGTTACGAGCATGCGTGATTGATTTTGGCAAGGGTTGGGAGAAACACTTGCCGCTGATAGAGTTTTCTTACAACAATAGCTACCATACCAGTATTCAGGCAGCTCCATTCGAAGCATTATATGGACAAAAGTGTCGTTTACCTCTCTGTTGGGCTGAGGTGGGTGACAGCCAGGTCACAGGCCCTGAACTTGTGTTGGAAACTTCAGAAAAGATTGTTCAGATCAGGAATAGGATGACAGCAGCGCGCGTCCGTCAGAAAATCTACGCTGATAAGTGTAGGAAACCTTTGGAATTCGAAGTTAATGATCGTGTCATGTTGAAGGTCTCGCCCTGGAAGGGTGTGGTGCGTTTTGGAAAATGAGGCAAGCTTAACCCTCGTTATGTAGGGCCATTCAGAATTCTGGAGCGAATTGGTAAAGTGGCCTACAAGTTAGAGTTACCTGCCGAATTAGGTAACGTCCATGATGTGTTCCATGTGTCGCAATTAAAGAAGTGTTTGTCTGATGAAACACTGGTCGTGCCATTTCAAGAGCTGAAAATCGATGACAAGTTGTAGTTTATCGAACCCATAGAAATTATGGACAGGGAGGTCAAGGTCCGTAAGCACAGCCGTATTCCAATCGTGAGAATTCGTTGGAACTCAAAACGTGGACCGGAGTTCACGTGGGAACGCGAGGATCAGATGAAGCTAAAGTACCCACATTTATTACCAGATGACAAGTCTAAGTATGACAAACCGAAGTCTGGCTCAACCAGTGAATTTCGGGATGAAATTCCCAATCAAGTTGGGGATGATGTGGCACCCACGGAAAATGCCCAGTCCTCTTGATCTAACACTGTACCGTTTTGGATTGCTTGACAAATTTCGGGACGAAATTTCTTTCAAGTTGGGGATGATGTGACAACCCGAGATTTCGAGTCCCTTTATTTATGTATCTACTGTGTGACAGTTCTGTTTTGATAAAGTGTCTTGTGTTATGTGATGTGTTACTATTTGAAAGACTAGAGTTGTGTTGATTATTGAATCGTTATGTTTCTTTGAATGAACAAATTAAACTGTTTACAATTAAAACCATACATGACGAAACTTAGGAGTTTCGCCACAACACCCACCCGACGAAACCTAGGGGTTTCGTCATACACACCATGACGAAACATAAGAGTATCGCCGGCCAGGTTACCTCGAAGCCCAGTAAGGGCCTAGTACGCTTATGTGAATATATTATGTAATAACTGTTGTATTCGTCACACAACTTGAACAATTGAAAACCCTAAAACGCATCCCCTCTTCTGTGCGACGGCAACCTTGAGTCCTCGAAGCCCTCTTTATCGATCAATTTATTGTTCCTTCTATTCCGGTTAGTGTTTAACCATTATGATTTTGATAATAGTCAATCTATGTGATGATCAGTTATGCTTGCGTATGGTGTGTAGATTAGGGTTTGGAATGTTTCATGAACCTTTCATATTGTTACTGGTTGTTCACGATTGACGGATGCTCTCATAGGATCTGATCGGAATGTTAGATCATAGTTATATGATGATTCTTGATAAGTAATGAACCAATAAATCTATGTGATCATCAAGTATGATTATGTTATGATTGTGTGGACTGTATGAAAGCTTTGTAAACTATTATGCATAGGGTGCAAGTTTAAATGTATGATGATTCACTGTTACGCCTTGGATACATAGTAATACATATCTAGAATACATGATTTTCATTGAATCTATTGTTAGATCTGTCTGCGTATTGATGAAACTGATAGCATACGGCCGAATGAAAGAAAGGTTAACTGTTTGGCTAGGGTTGTGACGAAACCCTAGGGACTTTCGCCACTCTGTGTCTCGACGAAACATTGGAGGTTTCGTCACCCTGAATGTCGACAAAACACTGGAATGTTTCGTCGTTTAAAGTTTCGTCGCTTAAGTGTTTGGTTCACAGCAGACTGTAGTGATCATGTATACGAAACTTGAATGATTGTTACCTGCTTGTTAATGATGTTAATCGTGATTGAGGAAACGTGTACCTGCATATGAAACATACATATGATCTGTGAACTTGATTAAGCTATATAACTGCTATGTGTTACTCGGAAACTGATATTTGAATACATATCATGACTATAATTTATACGTGAACATTGAGAATGTGAAACTGATTATGCATACGTGAATATCATAGGCTGTGACTGTTTAAGTGTGAACAAGTAATTAATCAAACCGATCAAACCAAGGTGAGTTCACTGCTCTTTTTCCAAGCATGTATCCCGGGGAGGGACATCTGGTAAACGTTCCGGGGAGGAATGCTGGGTTATTGGGATGTTTGTTAATACTTGCATATCTATCATCTAAGTCCCATCTACCGATCATTGCCGGGGAGGCAACGGGATATTAATTAATAGCGCTATTTAGGTTTGGCAACCTCACACCGTACCGGGGAGGTCGGGAGTGAACTAATGATCCCAGTCTTGACCATTGCTTTGATAGAGGCAATGGGGTTTGGGCAAAACAACTTTAAGCCATCAGCGGTAAACGAGTTATTACAACATCAAATCATTGAATTGTTTTATATTCATATCTGGTAACTAAAACGTGTTAACAAACTTTGAACTCACCAGCGTCATCTGACACACTTGTCTGCATGCTTGCAGGTCGTTAGATTCTTGACTATGGACTTGCTATCTGGGAGCGTTGGAGTGGTCATGGATTGAGACTCTTGGATATTTGTTACATTGGTTCTTGAACACTTGTTTTGAAACAATTGGTTAACTTTTACTATGTGCTTCCGCTGAACATTTACTTTGGTTTAAATTTATGACTTGGATTTATATTTTGAAATGTATGGATTGTTTTATCTAAATTATATGCGTAGTTCAATGTGATTGGTGGCTTGGATCCTGGTACGTCACACGTCCAGTGGTGATTCCGCATGTGGTATTTTGGGGGTGTGACAGTGGAAGTCTGACAAAAAGACCCACGTATTGAATCTGCTCAAGTCTGAGGGTAGTGTTGAATATATATCAAGGGAGGATGCACTAGGTCTGAGTGCGGGTGACCTCCAAGATCTTATGAACCTTCAACTTCAAAGGGATGAAGATGACACCGACTCCTATGATTTTGAGTTCCAGTTTAAAAGGCAAGTCCGGAAAAGGTTGATAAGAGAATAAAGATCAATGTAAGGAAGTGTTTTGACATCATCTGTTCTAGGGGGAGATTTTTGGCCCATGTAATTCTTCCTTGAAGAATAAATGATATAAAAGCCAAAACTGGTTCTCAACAATTGATCCACAATAAGCAGTGTTTGAAGATTAATTCCCTCCAATGGCAGTGACTTCTAACAACTGATGATCCTAAAGACTGTTGTGCACAAAGACTGTTATATCAAAGCCATGCTGATTGCAAAGACTGTTGAAGACCTATCAACTGCTGATGTCAAAGCACTGCTAATTATCAAAGACCTGCTGAATCAAAGGCATGTTCAACCTTAGAGGAAAGCACTGCTCAGCATCATTAGAGTTTAAGCATCAGCAGCAGATAGCTCCATCAGTGTTTTGTTTTATCAATGTAATAGTGTTTGTAGCATCAATGTTTAGAGTTTGTTATGATAGTTAGATATCACTGTCTAGGTGATGTCAGCAAAGATGTTCAGTGGTTAGGATTTGTACTATAAGTAGACAGTTCCTGTACTGTTCTATTTAGCTCGTTGCACACACACTCATCTTGTACAAACAACCATAGTGAGCTCGGGCTGAGGGGGAGTTAGTGTTTATGCATGCATAAGTCTGAATATTGTAATCTTTCAATCTTTTGACTATGAAAGCATTGTATGATCAAAGCAAATCTTTCCTTGATTGTGTTACAAAGTTTTACATTCATTCCGCTGCAATTATTCTGTATTTTATCTTCATTCATTACCATCTTAATTAAAACAACACAATCAAGTCAAACTCAGATCCTAACACAAACCAATTTTTTAATAGGGGAGGTTTTTGTAATTATAATAAAACATTAAAAAAGGAATTTACAACATCAAGTGGGGGGGTGTTTGTTTTTTCAGAAAAACCTCTTCTGACCTCTTATGTCTGCGCCACGCAAACCACGCGCAAATGTTGAGCTCTGCAGACCGTTTGTTTTTTAGAAGACATTTCATTAAAAAAAGTCTTCAAACCTCTGCACTTCCTCTTCCCCACGCAGACATGGTCCAATGTCTTCCCACCTCTTCCAACCTTTTCTCCACCTATCTCCTCCTAATCTCAAAAATGGTGTCTCATCAACAGCCGGACAATGTCCCTCCTTATAATAATTCATCTCTCTACTGAGCTGACTGTTCCGGTTCGGAACTTCACAGGGCATGTAATCGACAGCATGCCTAGAACAGGATTCTATTGTGGGGTGTTTTCCAGCTTCAATAAGTGCAACAAGAGTGTGCCACTGCTTCTGTCACACCCCTTTCTGCGGCGGAAGCACGAGGTGTGATCATGAAAGGTTCTCATTGCATACGAAGAGTAAACATACTACATGCTCATGAAAATAACTTCAAATACCATAATTTGAAACATACGTTTAGCGTTTACATCATTAGGTCGCATAAAACATTGTCTTAAAAGTTTACAACTTTATTTAACGATAAACAAAGCGACATCCACGAGCATAAGTAAGACCACGCGCACATCCATCCTAGTTACCTGAAATACATGTGAGTTTTGGAAAACGTCAACATAATGTTGGTGTGAATTCATGCAGTTTTTGTATTTCACGTTTGTATACTTTGTATGAAAACATAGTTTGTGAATAAATCAAGTTTTCATATATAAATCCAGTTTCATGTGTACACCACGTACTCATGTATAATTCAAATTCTTCTTGAGTACCCCACGTACTCAAGTATAATTCCCATTTTCTTAAGTACCCCACGTACTTCAAGTATAATTCAAGCTTTTCTTGAGTACCCCACGTACTCAAGTATTCATCAAGTTTTAGTATGGTATGAATTTCATGTAATTAAAATATTCCTGTAAATATCAGGATTGTTAATGGGTTGCAAAGCCATTAACATGTGACACGACATAGGAAGTCACCAAACCTAAGGCATTTAATTGGTATATTCTGAGACACAAAAGTACAACTCGATTCTCGCCCTCACCGAGAGTGTGGCTGCCAGGCACCCGTTAGATCTAACCTTTTGTTCTGCGGTCTAGGTATATTGCTGATTAATGATGCTTCTAAACCCTATTCGTGACACTATTTCTCATAACGCTTCCTACTTGGTTCTCGTCCTCACCAAGTGCATTTCTTATTATCATTTCTCATAACGCATCCTACTTGGTTCTCGTCCTCACCAAGTGCGTTTCTTATTATCATTTCTCATAACGCATCCTACTTGGTTCTCGTCCTCACCAAGTGCGTTCCTTATTATCATTTCTCATAACGCATCCTACTTGGTTCTCGTCCTCACCAAGTGCGTTTCTTATTATCATACCATTTATAAACATTATAATATTTGTACATGTATTTCACCCCCGAAGTTATAAAAACTGAAAACAGTTAAAAGAAAGGGGGGAGCATGAACTCACAACTTTGCGTTCCTGTGCGTCGTAAACTTCACCGGATTTGCTTAATTAACGTCGTAACCTATACGCGTTTTCTTAACGTTAGTCACTAGACTTGTGTCGCACAAGTACAGTCACTCTCTTTTGTGTATATATTCTTGTGTTAAAAATATTCTATATTTTTAACTAAGTATCTTACTTATATTATTTTCTCAAAAATAAATATAAGCTTTTTGTATTTTGCACTTTGCACCCGAATTATGTATCTTGTATGTTGTATGTGTATTTTCATGTTTATACTTCTCATGAGTATTTAGTGTATTTTTAAGTCTTAATACACTAGCACGTATAACACATACTATATTCACTTAGCACAAAAGTTGGTGATCAAATAATATATATTTTTCTTTCAAAAATATATACTTAATATCCATTTTTATTCTTGAAAAATCACCATTTCTTATCACCAAAAATTAGGGAAACCTTGGTAATACTTTTAAATACATTTTTAGGGAATAAGTTTCTCAAAAACTTATATTTTTCTAAGTGTCAAAATTTATAAAAATTTTGGCAGAGTTTCCCCTAAAAATGGAGGTTTCCTATGTTTTCAAAACATGTGTTTATTTTCTTTTAAATCGTCAACAATCATCAACAACAATTATCAACAATAATCATCAACAATAATCACTAATTTTTCCAGTTCATGAACTTGAATATTTACAAAAAAAAAAAATGTGTAGTAACTTACTAGCACATTTAGTAAGTCTCGTTATCTTTAAAAATAATTTAGTTTCTTAAAAACTTTATTTTTAAAGAATATGAATTTTCACAACTTCTAGTCGGTTTTTACGAAAATTATTTCTTTGTTAAAACTTTTGTTACACAAGTGTCCACGCACTTGTTTGTTCACAAAAACACCTCTAGTTCATGAAAGATCCGGTTTTAAAACATGGTTTTGTCTTACAGTTGGTTTTTCGAAAATACCACTTGTAGATCTTTAGATCTACTAGTTTAGAACTCCATTTCATAAGATAAATTGTTTTTACACAAGTTCATGTTTAATAGTAGTAGTGTTCATCATCTAGTCCTTTTCATACTTTAAAATACACTAGCTCATGTTCTATGAACATAACCTAGCCGGGTTAGATGACGATCCGAACTACTACTAGCATTAAACAACACAAAATAATCATCACAAAACAAGTTTAACAAGTTTTACACAATTATCCATCTATTAACCATCATATTCATCACTTTAATAGACTTTTAGTTGGTGATTTAGTATGTTCATGATTTTCAACCGACAAAGTTCATATTAACCACTTTAGAATAGATCAAGAAGGTGGTTAGGAACACTTACTACTAGCACAAGGCTAGGGAAGTTCAAGAGATCAAATGAAGTGGATAAAAGCAAATGAAGAAGGTCCTTCAAGATCCGCTTGCACCGAGCTTCGTTATTGACCTTCTTACACCTCCAAGACACCTTGGATTGTTAAGAAGTGAAGTGAAAATGGTGAGGTGATTGTGGGTGTGGTGAGCCGTAGCCAAAGAAGGAGGGAGGAGAGAGTTCTTGGTTGAGTGATGAATGAAATGAAGACTTATGGTTAACTTATAAATCCATGCTAAGTGTTTACCCCTTGGTTACTATGTCCCTTAGGCACCAACAAGATCAAATTTTTAATTGAAATAAAATCTTATGGTTAAATTTATAAACCATCATTTCTATTTATCCAAGAGTTATTATGTAGTTTAGATACTAGACAATCAAATAAAATAATCAAATTGGTAAGAGTGGTGTCCCCCATGGGGGAACCGAACGGTGGTGGGTTATGGTTGAATTCCAACCGTTTAGTTAGTGCTAAATTATGATTGGTTAGGAATTAAATTAAGTTACTAGAGTGTGTTATGTAAAATACCGGGTGTTAGGGTATTCGGGGACCCTAACTAGCTCAGAAAAATAAAAACAATGCTTCTAGCATTATTTTAGTGTTCCGGGTATTGTCCGGTTGTTCGGTCGGATATTAATCCGTTAAAGTTGCTAAATTATATTTTTTTAGCGACTTTAATGTATCCTTTTGTAACACTTTTGATTCCCGGCACTTAGGGAAATATTCTGACTGAAAAATTATATTTTCTGCATAATATTCGTGTGCTAAAAGCTGAATTATTGCTGAATTATAGAAAATTCTGCACTTAAAGTGCGTTTCGGGTGCTTTTTAGTGCTTATTTTTGCTTCCGTAAGGTATATATGTAAACCCTTGTATGTACTCCTGGGTTTTAATGTTTTCTTGTCGTTGGACCTACACCTAGGCTCCACTTTTATTGTCTGACTGCTTTCTGCAGTTCTGTTGACACATTGTGTCCTACCGGTGAGTTTACTAATATTTCTGACGCAACGCTCTCGTTTATGCATAAAGCAATATTTTGTAGTATACAACGTGCATGAATTCACTTGTTTATCATGTAATCTGTCAATGTTGACATTTAAGCACATAATTGTAATCATTAAATAATAATTTCGTGCCAGTTACCGGTTTGGTGCCAGTTGTCACAGTCTCCCCCCGTTAAAAGAATTTCGTCCCGAAATTCAGCCTGAACTAACTCTCGCAGGAGTCTTCTTGAACAGGTGAGGATACTTTTCTTTGAACTGGTCTTCACGTTCCCATGTGTACTCGGGTCCGTGCTTAGAGCTCCAACGTACTTTGACAAGTTTTACGCTGCTCCTCCTGGTTTTGTTGACTTTCCATTCGGTAACCTCAACGGGTTGTTCTGTAAATCGGAGGGCGTCATCAATATGCACTTCATCCATCGGGATGATCACGTTTTCTTGTGTTGGACTCTTCTTCAGGTTGGATACATGAAATGTATCATGTACTCCATTAAGTTCTTCCGGTAACTCCAACTTGTATGCCACGGTACCAATTCTTTTCAATATTCTGAATGGTCCGATGTATCGTGGATTCAGCTTTCCACGCTTTCCAAATCTGACTACGCCCTTCCAAGGTGAGACCTTTAGCAACACTTTGTCTCCCACCTTGAATTCTACTGATATTCTTTTCGGATCGGCGTAGCTCTTTTGTCGATCTCGAGCCGCCTTAATGCGCTCTCAGATCTGCGCAATCTTGTCGGTTGTCTCTTGTACAAGTTCAGGACCAACCATACGTTTATCTCCAGCATCTGCCCAACATAAGGGCGATCGGCACTTGCGGCCATACAGAGCTTCGAACGGTGCGGCTTTTATGCTTGTATGATAACTGTTATTGTAGGAGAACTCAATTAACGGTAGATGAGTATCCCAGCTGCCGCCTAGATCCATGACACATGCGCGAAGCATATCTTCTAACGTTTGTATAGTCCGTTCGCTCTGGCCGTCTGTTTGTGGATGGAATGCCGTGCTTAGATCTAACTGAGATCCAAAGGCTTCCTGAAATGATTGCCAGATTCTTGAGACAAAGCGTCCATCTCTGTCTGAAATAATTGAGATTGGCACTCCATGTCGTGCCACAATTTCCTTTAAGTATATCTCTGCCAGCTTTCCAGTGCTATCCTTCTCTCGGATTGGTAGGAAATGCGCAGATTTCGTTAATCGATCAACTATTACCCATATCATATCGTGCCCTCTCGGGGTCCTGGGTTATTTCGTTATGAAGTCCATCGAGATTTGTTCCCACTTCCACATGGGAATCTCTGGTTGCTGTAGTAGGCCGGACGGTTTCTGATATTCGGCCTTAACCTTAGCACAGGTTAGGCATTTTCCAACATAGATAGCAACGTCGCTTTTAAGTCTCGGCCACCAGTAATATTCCTTCAAGTCTTGATACATTTTGTCCGATCCTGGATGGATCGGATATCTCGATTTATGGGCTTCATCAAGGATGACTTCTCGTATGCCACCATAGAGTGGAACCCAAATACGCTCCTTGAAGTATAAGGCTCCCTATTCGTTTGGCACCATGAATTTCAGCATACCCCGTAGGTATTCAGCTTTACGGTTCTCTTCTTTAAGAGCTTCTTGTTGTGCATCCCGAATGCGTGCAGTGAGGTTCGTTCGAATCGTCATTTCCAATGCTCGAACCCTTAGGGTCTTGACCCTTCCTTTTCGGCTCAATGCGTCCGCTACAACGTTTGCCTTTCCAGGATGGTACTTAATCTCACAGTCATAATCGTTCAGCAGCTCGACCCAACGTCGCTGGCGCATATTCAATTCCTTCTGATCAAATATGTGTTGTAAGCTTTTGTGATCTGTGAAGATTGTACATCGAGTACTATATAAATAATGTCGCCAAATCTTCAAGGCGAATACTACCGCACCTAGCTCCAGGTCGTGCGTGGTATAGTTTCTTTCATGTACCTTCAGTTGTCTTGAAGCGTAACCGATGACTTTTTGGCGTTGCATGAGCACGCAACCCAAGCCTTGTCGTGAGGCGTCGCAGTATACCACGAAGTCTTCAGTGCCTTCGGGTAATGATAGTATCGGTGCATCGCAGAGCTTGTTCTTAAGTAGCTGAAAGGCTTCTTCCTGTTTGTGACCCCAGTCGTATTTCTTGTCTTTCTGCGTAAGGGCAGTTAGCGGCTGAGGTATTTTTGAGAAATTCTCTATGAATCGCTGGTAATAGCCTGCTAAGCCCAAAAATTGCCGAACTTCAGTCGGGGTTTTGGGAGCTTCCCAGTTCTTTATTGCTTCAATCTTGGACGGGTCTACATGAATGCCCTTCTCATTCACAACGTGACCAAGAAATTGTACTTCGCGAATCCAGAATTCGCATTTCGAGAACTTTGCATAAAGCTTCTCTTTCTTTAGTAGTTCCAAGATGGTTCTGAGATGTTGCTCGTGCTCTTCTTTCGTTCGCGAGTAAAACAGGATATCATCGATAAATACAATCACGAATTTATCGAGATATGGTTTGCATACGCGGTTCATAAGATCCATAAAGACCGCTGGTGCATTTTTCAGCCCGAATGGCATCACCAAAAATTCGTAGTGCCCATATCGCGTTCTGAATGCAGTCTTGGGTACGCTTTCCTCTTGGATTCTCAGCTGGTGGTATCCAGACCGAAGGTCGATCTTGGAATAGTAGCATGATCCTTGCAATTGATCAAATAAGTCATCAATCCTCGATAGCGGGTACCGATTCTTGATAGTGAGCTTGTTTAGTTCCCTGTAGTCGATACACATCGGCAGAGTTCCATCCTTCTTCTTTACGAACAATACCGGAGCTCCGCAGGGCGAGAAGCTTGGCCTTATAAATCCTTTATCCAACAACTCCTGGAGTTGTGTAGATAATTCTTGCATTTCGTATGGTGCAAGTTGATAGGGTGCCTTGGCTACAGGAGCGGCTCCTGGAACCAAGTCTATACGGAATTCGACTTGTCGTTGCAGAGGTAGTCCTGGCAGATCTTCGGGAAAAACATCAGGGAATTCCTTCACCACAGGAATGTCTTCGAGTTTCGGCTCCTCAGCCTTCTTGTCTATAACGTGTGCTAGGAAAGCGACACATCCTTTCCTTAAGCACTTCTGTGCCTTCATGCAACTGATGATTCGAAGAGGTGCGTCCCATTTTTCTCCATGCACGATGAGAGTTTCACCATTCGCTAAAGGGATGCGAATGATTTTCTCATGACAAATAACTTCAGCTTTGTTCTTGGACAACCAGTCCATTCCGACCACTACATCGAAGCTACCCAATTGAATAGGTAGGAGGTCGATGCTAAACCTTCGTTAACCAAGTTCTAGTGTGCAGCCTCTAACAACTTCGCCCGATTCAACAAGTTTACCATTGGCTAGCTCTATGGAATAAGGAATTTCTAATCTACTAGATTCTATTCCGAGTATGCGTTTAAATTCCACAGACATGAAGCTATAATCGGCGCCAGTGTCAAATAATATGGATGTAAAGTGATTGTTAATGAGAAACGTACCGGTGACCACGTTAGGGTCCTCGCGTGCGTTCTTTGCTCCAATCACAAATGCTCGAGCCTGAGCATTGTTTCCCTCTGGGGCAGTCCTTCATGAAATGATCATTGTTTCCATACTTGAAGCATCCTTGGTTCCGCCCTTTCCCGTTACCATTCTTATTACCAGCACCGTTTCCATTTCGGTTCTTTCCTTTTCCCCAATAGTCTTCTGTTTGATGACCCAATTTACCACATTTGTCACACCTTGGAATGCGACAAGCTCCATCATGGTGATACTTACATTTTTGGCATCTAGGCATGGAGCCTTGGTATGCTTTGGTTGCATGGGTTTTCGCCTCCTGAGACGAGTTAGCGTCGCGCTTCTTGTTGTTGAAACCTTTGTTGTTACGAGTTGCTTGATTCAGATTCGAATGTTTTCTCTTCTTGTCACCGGACGACTCATCATGTGTCTCGGTCTTCTCTGTTGGGTTTAGCGATAACTTCTTCATACGAACACAATCTTCAGTCAGACTGACAGCCAGAGTTACAGCCTCAGTGATTGTTTGTGGTTTGGCCGACGTCACCATGCCACGAAACTCTGGGGCTAGTCCCCAAATGTAGCGTTCAACGCGCTTGAATTCGGGAGTCACCATGTAGGGAAGCACTCTTGACAGATCGTGGAACCTTCGAGTGTAACCATTAATGTCAGCACCTACCATGGTCAAGTGCCAGAACTCCGTTTCCAGCCTTTGGAGTTCAGCGCGAGAGCAATACTTCTCTCTCATTCTTTCCTTCAGTTCCTCCCAAGTTAAGCCATAAGCGGCATCATCACCCAAAGTTTGGGCTTGCAGGTTCCACCAAGTCAGAGCTTCATCGACAAACAACCCAGTAGCAAAGGTGACTTGTTGATCCGCGGTACACTTGCTCATGCGGATAGTAGCTTCAGTCTTCTCCGTCCAGCACACAAATGCTATTGCACCTCCTGTGCCATCATAGTTCATCGGCTTGCAGTCGAGAAACTGCTTGAATGTGCAGCCTTGAGCTGCGTTGCCTCCAAATGAATCTCCATGCCCGTTACGTCTAGCATTGCTTGGGCCACCACTGTCTTGAGTACGGTTCGCCTCGTACTGGGCGATAGCAGGGGAGATCCTTTCTTCCAGTAGGGCTTCCAGCTCTTCAGCAGTTCTTGGCAGTGGGGGAGGAGGAGGTTGGTCGTCATTGCGAGCATTCACAGTTTTCCTGGGTGCCATGTTCTGACAGAACATAACACGACAGGGTTAAACATTTGTTTGATATCGTCACACTAGACAGTAGTAGCATATATATTCACAGGTATATACCACACAAGTGACATCAAATAGTTATTACTCTAGCAGAGTACTTAGTAGGCTTGCGCTGAGGGAATCTATACGTGACAAGACTTGCTGTGGTTTCTGTGCACTGAATTCCATAATTATGTATGCATCCATAATTACGTAACTCCTTGCCCAGTCCGCACAGTTCATTTCATCCGCGTATTTCTTCCTTCAGATAGGCCATTGCTTTCAGGTAAAGTCATGTATACTAGTGGTATTCTACATCTAGTATATGCTAATTATCACAAATAATTGCAAGTAATTTCTTAGTTAAAGTCAAGTGCTACTCAAGTGCACTCTAAATCTCGTGGTGTCTTTTCTAGACTCATGTAGACAGTTTCAGGTAGTGGATGTCGCGGGACGTTTTATGCAATGAAAACTCTTTGAAAATTGTTTTCGTGAAAGGATCCTAGAGATTGTAGACTAGACTCGAGAAGGAATCCTGGTTCACTACAATCGCAGCTCTGATACCAATCTGTCACACCCCTTTCTGCGGCGGAAGCACGAGGTGCGATCATGAAAGGTTCTCATTGCATACGAAGAGTAAACATACTACATGCTCATGAAAATGACTTCAAATACCATAATTTGAAACATACGTTTAGCGTTTACATCGTTAGGTCGCATAAAACATTGTCTTAAAAGTTTACAACTTTATTTAACGATAAACAAAGCGACATCCACGAGCATAAGTAAGACCACGCGCACATCCATCCTAGTTACCTGAAATACATGTGAGTTTTGGAAAAACGTCAACATAATGTTGGTGTGAATTCATGCAGTTTTTGTATTTCACGTTTGTATACTTTGTATGAAAACATAGTTTGTGAATAAATCAAGTTTTCATATATAAATCCAGTTTCATGTGTACACCACGTACTCATGTATAATTCAAATTCTTCTTGAGTACTCCACGTACTCAAGTATAATTCCCGTTTTCTTGAGTACCCCACGTACTTCAAGTATAATTCAAGCTTTTCTTGAGTACCCCACGTACTCAAGTATTCATCAAGTTTTAGTATGGTATGAATTTCATGTAATTAAAATATTCCTGTAAATATCAGGATTGTTAATGGGTTGCAAAGCCATTAACATGTGACACGACATAGGAAGTCACCAAACCTAAGGCATTTAATTGGTATATTCTGAGACACAAAAGCACTACTCGATTCTCGCCCTCACCAAACCTAAACATTATAATATTTGTACATGTATTTCACCCCCGAAGTTATAAAAACTGAAAACAGTTAAAAGAAAAGGGGGAGCATGAACTCACAACTTTGCGTTCCTGTGCGTCGTAAACTTCACCGGATTTGCTTAATTAACGTCGTAACCTATACGCGTTTTCTTAACGTTAGTCACTAGACTTGTGTCGCACAAGTACAGTCACTCTCTTTTGTGTATATATTCTTGTGTTAAAAATATTCTATATTTTTAACTAAGTATCTTACTTATATTATTTTCTCAAAAATAAATATAAGCTTTTTGTATTTTGCACTTTGCACCCGAATTATGTATCTTGTATGTTGTATGTGTATTTTCATGTTTATACTTCTCATGAGTATTTAGTGTATTTTTAAGTCTTAATACACTAGCACGTATAACACATACTATATTCACTTAGCACAAAAGTTGGTGATCAAATAATATATATTTTTCTTTCAAAAATATATACTTAATATCCATTTTTATTCTTGAAAAATCACCATTTCTTATCACCAAAAATTAGGAAAACCTTGGTAATACTTTTAAATACATTTTTAGGGAATAAGTTTCTCAAAAACTTATATTTTTCTAAGTGTCAAAATTTATAAAAATTTTGGCAGAGTTTCCCCTAAAAATGGAGGTTTCCCATGTTTTCAAAACATGTGTTTATTTTCTTTTAAATCGTCAACAATCATCAACAACAATTATCAACAATAATCATCAACAATAATCACTAATTTTTCCAGTTCATGAACTTGAATATTTACAAAAAAAAAAAATGTGTAGTAACTTATTAGCACATTTAGTAAGTCTCGTTATCTTTAAAAATAATTTAGTTTCTTAAAAACTTTATTTTTAAAGAATATGAATTTTCACAACTTCTAGTCGGTTTTTACGAAAATTATTTCTTTGTTAAAACTTTTGTTACACAAGTGTCCACGCACTTGTTTGTTCACAAAAACACCTCTAGTTCATGAAAGATCCGGTTTTAAAACATGGTTTTGTCTTACAGTTGGTTTTTCGAAAATACCACTTGTAGATCTTTAGATCTACTAGTTTAGAACTCCATTTCATAAGATAAATTGTTTTTACACAAGTTCATGTTTAATAGTAGTAGTGTTCATCATCTAGTCCTTTTCATACTTTAACATACACTAGCTCATGTTCTATGAACATAACCTAGCCGGGTTAGATGACGATCCGAACTACTACTAGCATTAAACAACACAAAATAATCATCACAAAACAAGTTTAACAAGTTTTACACAATTATCCATCTATTAACCATCATATTCATCACTTTAATAGACTTTTAGTTGGTGATTTAGTATGTTCATGATTTTCAACCGACAAAGTTCATATTAACCACTTTAGAATAGATCAAGAAGGTGGTTAGAAACACTTACTACCAGCACAAGGCTAGGGAAGTTCAAGAGATCAAATGAAGTGGATAAAAGCAAATGAAGAAGGTCCTTCAAGATCCGCTTGCACCGAGCTTCGTTATTGACCTTCTTACACCTCCAAGACACCTTGGATTGTTAAGAAGTGAAGTGAAAATGGTGAGGTGATTGTGGGTGTGGTGAGCCGTAGCCAAAGAAGGAGGGAGGAGAGAGTTCTTGGTTGAGTGATGAATGAAATGAAGACTTATGGTTAACTTATAAATCCATGCTAAGTGTTTACCCCTTGGTTACTATGTCCCTTAGGCACCAACAAGATCAAATTTTTAATTGAAATAAAATAATCAAATTGGTAAGAGTGGTGTCCCCCATGGGGGAACCGAACGGTGGTGGGTTATGGTTGAATTCCAACCATTTAGTTAGTGCTAAATTATGATTGGTTAGGAATTAAATTAAGTTACTAGAGTGTGTTATGTAAAATACCGGGTGTTAGGGTATTCGGGGACCCTAACTAGCTCAGAAAAATAAAAACAATGCTTCTAGCATTATTTTAGTGTTCCGGGTATTGTCCGGTTGTTCGGTCGGATATTAATCCGTTAAAGTTGCTAAATTACATTTTTTTAGCGACTTTAATGTATCCTTTTGTAACACTTTTGATTCCCGACACTTAGGGAAATATTCTGACTGAAAAATTATATTTTCTGCATAATATTCGTGTGCTAAAAGCTGAATTATTGCTGAATTATACAAAATTCTGCACTTAAAGTGCATTTCGGGTGCTTTTTAGTGCTTATTTTTGCTTCCGTAAGGTATATATGTAAACCCTTGTATGTACTCCTGGGTTTTAATGTTTTCTTGTCGTTGGACCTACACCTAGGCTCCACTTTTATTGTCTGACTGCTTTCTGCAGTTCTGTTGACACATTGTGTCCTACCGGTGAGTTTACTAATATTTCTGACGCAACGCTCTCGTTTATGCATAAAGCAATATTTTGTAGTATACGACGTGCATGAATTCACTTGTTTATCATGTAATCAGTCAATGTTGACATTTAAGCACATAATTCTAATCATTAAATAATAATTAAAGTGTACGGAAGTTACCGGTTTGGTGCCAGTTGTCACAGCTTCGGGTCAGCCACGTTGGACCGGATCAAAGCTTGGGTGCCTGAGGCGGCTAGAGAGTCGTCCAGAGGGGTGAAGATTAAGCGAGGAAGATGAGGAAATAAGAGGAGGACGATGGTGAAGAAGATCATGGAGATGAAGTCCAGAAGCTGCCATCTTCTTGTAGGGGTTCGTTGATTGGGGGAAGTTAGAGATTGTTAATGGTGGAAGGGACATTTGATTCGGGTTATGGCTGAATTTGTTGATTTGGGAAAACAAAGTTTGCAAATAATCAAACACTCTTTTATTACACTCCGCAGACATTTGGTCCACCTCTTCGCGTGCAGACGTTTGCAGATGTGGTCCGCAGACTGCAGACATTTTGCATCTGATAAAACAAAAACTCTACCCAAGTAATTCACTTATTCTCTCAAAATCACTCTTATTAGATATTTTACACATGTGTAAATTTGTAAATGACAAACTTATACATGTGTAAATTTTCTTTATTTAAGAATTCACGTAAATTTAAACGTGTAAATTAAATTCCTAACATTGTATTTGAATAATAATGATAAGTGTAAAAAAATGAGTTCGAATTGTTTTTTATCAAGTTCTCACGGTTTTTTCATTTATTCTCACGGTTCTCACAATATTTTGCGTTCTCATTTAAACTTTCCCTATTTATATATATATATATATATATAGAGAGAGAGAGAGAGAGATATTAAAGATCCTATACAAAGGGACCAAAGTGTGAGAAGTGTGAGAAATATTGTGGAGATGACATGTGTCCCCAATCTAAATTAATTCAAAAGAGTAAACAAAGAATTTTCTCATTGATTCATTTAATTGATAATCTTCCATAACCGCACCAGTTATTATAGGAATACGAATTTGTATTTTTTTAGAGTTAAATGTCATTTTCGTCCTTGTGGTTTGGGCCATTTTGCCAGTTTAGTCCAAAGGTTGAAACATTGCCATTTTAGTCCAAATAGTTTCAATCGTTGCCATTTTAGTCCACTGGGTTAACTCCGTCCATTTTTTCTGTTAGTTAGAAGGGTAATTCGATCATTTTATATGGTCGAATGCCCTTGTAGTTAACATAATTGCATATAAAATGACCGAAATGCCCTTCTAGTTAACAAAATAAAGGGATGGAGTTACCCAGTGGACTAAAATGGCAACGTTTGAAACTATCTGGATTAAAATGGCAACATTTCAAACCTTAGAACTAAACTGGCAAAATGACACAAACCACAAGGACTAAAACGACATTTAACTCTTTTTTTAAGATCCATTAAGATTCTGTGAGTTATCGTTCACCAATTATAATTTCTGAAGATCACAAAATGAAGGTTTTATAGAGTGTTATATAGTGATGGATGAAGAATGAAGTTTTTTATACAGTGTTATAGTGTTATATTTTCTGGTAGCAGGTCTATGAGGGATGTATAGTGTTATATAGTGTTACATAGTGTTATATGGTGTTATATAGTGTTATATATATATATATATATATATTCTGGTAGCAGTTACAAGTTTCCGGATTCGTAGAATAAGGATGAACAAGGATCGCTGGAATTTAGAGAGGTTACCTTATTTGAAACATATAAAAAGACACTATTACCCCTACAATTTTCAAATCAGTCCAAATAATTAAAACCCACAATTTACAATTTGGTTCCTATTGATCTCAACCATTAGATTAAAGATCTAATTGTTTAAAATACTTCTTACACTTCTCACTATATATCTATACTACTTTATAAAGCATATAGGAAGGACTTCTTAATGTCCAAAAAAATTTCCTTAAAACACCCCTAAAGCATGTTGTACAAACCTCTAAAGCACAATATAATTTGCAATTCCAATTATGTCCTTCAAAGAAACACATCACACGGATTGCACTTGAGATATCACACGGATTGCAATCTGCACCATTCATTTTTATAGAATTACATCACACAAATGGTGATCTGCACCGTCCAAAATTTACATTCATTTTGAACTCCATCTCATACCCAATTCCCCATACACCTCCTTTTCATTTTTCATTTGCAGAGGCTTTCTCTCCAGCGATTCAGATCTAGGGTTTCCCCAGATGATTCAAGATCTAGGTTTTATCCCAGTCGATTCAAGACCAAGGCTTTCTCAATGGCACTAGATCGTGAATATCTCTTTAACTGACACCAGATCGACACGGTTTGACCTCTCAGTACCATTTTCTTACCTATACCTATTGTTTTTTGTTTGTTATTTGAGTTAGATCTTTGTATTACTTTAGATAGTGGTCGTGTGTGGAAGACGATGATGAAGACACATGGCTTGGTTGGTGGCCAGATTGGTACCTTTTTTTAACTATATCTACCATTATTGTTGTTATTTGAGTAGTTTATGTTTATACCATGTTAATTTCTATAATGTTATAAGGTTTTTTTAACAGATTTGCTATTATTTTGGATGTATCTATGTCGGATTTGTGTAATACTTTCAGAATCTTGAAGGATTTCTAGATGACGGCTGAGGATGGTGATTGCGTTGCGAGAGTCTCCCGGAGTGATGACAAATTAGGGCTTCGTATCTCTGTTAAGGCTTTTTGTTGATTCGAGCTTCACAGGTTTCGATTACAATATCTCAGTTAGGGGTTTTCATCTCTATTAGGGTTTAGAGCGTGTGTGTTGTTTAGTTTTTTTAGCTGTGTTTTGTAGCAGATCTAGGATTCACATATTTGTTAAGGCTTTGTTTCATTCACTAATTCAGATCGAACACTCTTTAATTGATGGGATTCGTTTATTTATTGGCAGTTTAAAGGCGATTTAAGGTTTATTCATAGTTTTATTTGATTTTTTTTCAGTTCAGTTTGTTGTTTCATTCACTTAATCAGATCGAACACTCCTTGATTGATGAGATTTGTGTTATATATATATATATATATATATATATATATAATCACACACACACACACACTCAATTTGAAGCCGATTGAAGGTTTCTTCATGGTTTTATTTGATAGTTTCAGTTCAATTTGTCGTTTCATTTATTTAATCAGATCAAACACTCTTTGATAGATGAAATTTGTAATTTTCTATATTTATATATCGACAATTTTTGACGTCTTTCTTAATGTTTGTGTTTTAGTCTGCATTTTGTATGATTTTTGAGGGAGAACCATCTGATTAATGATTGTGATTGCTATTGCTTACCTTACAAGGACAGTTCAGTGGTGACTAAGTTGACTCAGTGAGTCAAACAGTGAAACTATAGGAGTGAATTTTCTCATTAATGCTTGTGATAGCCACTGCTTACCTTGCAAGGATAGGTCAGTTATGACCGAGTTGACTCAGTGAGTCAAACGGTGAAACTGTAGGAGTGTGTCATTACTCCTACATTTTCTTAAATTTTTAAATTGTGTTTCGTGATGTGATCTGGAAGTAGACAATCTTAGATATTTAGATACTGGATCGTTGATCAAAGCAGCTTTTTACAGGTGCAAAATCAGTTATCAGCTACTTAACTCTTGGCTCTTTGCCTCAATCTTTGACCTTTTAAATCATGTATGTTATACGCAGGAGACAATTGTTAGCATGGCTTTACTTGGTGCAATGATTGGAGCTGCAGCCGGTGGGTGGTTAAATGACGATCAAGGCCGCAAAAGTGCTACGCTTATCGCTGATGTAATTTTCGCACTTGGATCTTTTATGATGGCAGCTGCACCCCACATGCTTATATTCGGATGTTTATTAGTCGGGTTCGGATGTTTATTGCTTGGTGGCGGCGCACAAAGGCACAAGATCATTTCTTTGATGTACCAGGTTTGTTAATTGAACAAAGATAATCGTCTTATTTTGGTTCCTTAATAATCGTTTTCTGCTCACTTATATTAATTCTCTGATATGTGCAGCTGAGGAGGACCCCACTGTTCATTTGGGACAACTAAAGAGGTTTTCTCTACGTGAACTACAAGTCGCAACCGACAGTTTTAGTAGCAAGAACGTATCCTGAATTGTTTTTAATAAAAAGGGTCATTATATTCATGGTAATTCTTAAGTAAATATATAGTATATTGATTGTTAATTAAATTAAAAGTTTTGGCGGTCTTTGAAGTTGATTCTGATGAATTAAATATAGGATTTGCTTCATTTGCAATCAATTTACTCTTTGAAATGGTTTTCTCTATATTTGATGTTTCATGATTCTGAAATACAGTTTACTTTGTTTCACATCATGGGTTGGGCACATAGCCTCAGATGCTATAATCATAATACTGTTGGTGTTTTGAATGTGTTCTGTAGGCTACAACAACGGATGTTGGGATTGGATGTAAGCCTTGTGATGGAAGAGGATGGTTGCTTTGTGATTTCTGTGAAGGTCAAAAGACAAATGTAAAATCTAAAACAAATCGCATCTATAGTAGATGCCCATCTTGCAGAGTGGTAAGTAATGTCATCCGTTGTTTTATCAGTTTTAATCGTTGGTGATGATCAACTGATTCGATTCGTTTTTGACAGGTTGGGTATGTGTTGTGTCCTAAGTGCAAGGTGTTCAAATGTGTTACTTTTCCTGACCAAAGTGAATGCTGAAAGCCCAAGATGATTATAAAAAGGTTGTTAAGAATTCAGTGGTTTGATTTACCATTTCATTGTTATCGTCCTTGTAAACAAAGTTTTTAAAGTTACAATTGCCACTTATGTTGTTGGCGTTCAAAGTAATTTTGTATTATATCCAAACTAATGTGCAACTCAATGATAGTGTTTTATTTTGAGTTTGATATGGTTCATGATGCTTTCTTTACGTGTGTCGTGGTCAAGATATATCGTGATGGTTAACGATAGAGTTAAAAAGCCAATTTAGAACCTGCGCGTTGCGACGACCCTGTCAAACCAGAAAAAAGTAGACCGCATAAAACGTTGACCACACACGCACGTTCGTTGTGTTAACTCACAAAATTTAGAACAAAACATAAAGCGAAATGTAAAAACGTTGAACCATATACAGACATTGCACCATGATAACTCACAAAATTTGGAGCGAAACATTAAATGAAAAATCAGTGTAATATGAAAAGTAGGTGACCAAAGTTGAAAGTAAAAAAGTTTTGAGGTTAAATTTGCAAAAGATGAAAACTTTTGGGTTAAAAGTAAAAAAAACAAATAGTTTTAGGTTAAAAGTGTAATATTTATTTTTTTTAAACTCTCCTAAGCCTTAGGTACAACCCCTTTATGCATAAAAAAATGTTGTAAATTTATAGTGTGGAAATGTGGAAATGCTTTATGAATTTGACTAACATTTGATTATTGAGTAGATGCTTTTTTGTTAATTTGTGTTATGAAAGGGCATCCCTTAACAAAACATTGTATGTAAATTATGTAAATTGCTTTTTTTTGGCCAAAATAATTGAATGAATTTTTTAGACTCACTTAATGCAATCGGTTTGTTTTTACCATGGGAAGTTGGTTGACATGTAATTTCAACTTGGATTGTTTTCAAAAAAGGAAAGGTGCAACTAATCAACTATCATTTGGTAATTCAAAAATGGAAGTTTGCTATTTTAGTTGACATAAGGTGGTAGCGGCCTTAAGACACACTTACACTCACTGTAGAGCACCAATATGAGGCACATGGCTTTATTATGAACCATTCTTTAGGTTTTTACAAGACGTACGCAAGACCAAGTGTAGTGAGGTTACCCACTTGCCAAGACACCTATTTGGGGGTGATACTCTGAACAAAGGCGCTATTCTTGTGCACTATTGTGATGGGCGTTAGCCCATTAACGAGCACCAAAAATATATTATTCACACGCAACTATGTGAAACGGTGGTGGTTTTAAGAAATTGGGGCGATAAAGTGTCAAACACCACATATATCACTAATTATCATTCATACATAACTATGTTTAATGCTGGTGGTTTTAAGGAATGGGGCGGAGTGTGCCAAACACCACATATATCATTAATTATCATTCACATGTGAGTATGTTGAATGGTGGTGGTTTTAAGGAATGGGGCCGACAAAGTGTCAAATACCACATATGTGACATAGTGTGAGCCCGCTACATGTGACATATATAGACCACACAAACGCCACGAATAAGAAAACTAACATAAGTACTATACAATATATTACAAGAGAATTAAGAAACTAACAGAAAACGACTATCCTGTTGTAAATCGCCACTCCCGCCGCATCGCGCGGGTAAAGGACTAGTATATATATATATATATAATATATACACACACACATATCATTCATCTTAAAACACTCACCCTTTTTACACTATCGCTACCATATATATATATATATATATATATATATAGGAAAGATAAATCGAAAACCCATGTGAGTTGAGAAAACCCAAATAAACCTTATGTAACATTTTTTTTCTAAAAAACAGGGAATGTAATATAAATGTACACGAACATTTTTTTAAAAAAATGAAAAAAACGCCTACTAGTTTTTTTTAGAAAAATGTTGAAAATTTGTATGTTACATTTTTTGGACATATATATAATGTAACCTGAAATTTGTAACATTAAAAAAACTACTCGGTGTTATTTTGTGTTATTTTTTAAAAATGTTCAAATATATGTGTATTACATTTCCTATTTAAAAAAAAAGGTTTCTTGAGTTTACATGGGTTTTTTACAAAGGTTTCTTGAGTTTACACAACTCAAGTGGGTTTTCTCTATAGCCTTCCCCTATATATATATATATATATATATATATATATATATAGGGTTGAGTTCATTTCAGAACTCTAAATAACTACAGAACTTTAAGAACTCCTAATAAACAATCATTTTATATATAAGGTTTTGTATTTAAGATCTTTTTATCATCTATTATATGTATTTCTTTGATTACATACATGTTAAAAGTAGTTTACATATGTTTAATTGCCAAAATTATATATATGTGTCATAACTAATTACATATATGTAAAAAACTAGTTTACATATGTGTAATTATAAAATTGCATATAAAAAATGATAAAATTACTCTAAACATGTATGTAATCGTAAAAATACACATAATAAATGATAAAATTATCCTAGACATAAAAATATATAAATAAAAAGATTGTTTATTAGGAGTTCTACGAGTTCTGTAATTATTTATGGTTCTGAAATGATCCTGGCCCTATATATATATAGTTGAGGGTTCAAATGAGAAGAAAATTTTTGAAAGAATAAAAAAGAAGGAATTTCAACCAATAAGAATGCTTCATTTTACTTCATTTAATTTTTGTATTTAATATTAGTATAAGGGTATATTGGTAAACTTAGATAGATTATTAATTGGTAGTCTTCCTCTTTAATAGCTAACTACATTAAATTTGTAACTTATTTTCAAAAAAGAAAAAAAATAAATTAAAAGTGTAGGATAAATTACGAGGTGTGTAGGATAAATGTTAATATGTGTAAGATAAATTTCAAAACGTGTAAGATAAACTTTGATGTGTGTAGGAAAAAACTTTAGTATGGAGGATGATAGAATTTATTACTAATTAATTAGTCAAAGATAATAATAAATGACATGAGAGAAAAACAATTTAATGTTCTACAATTGTACCATTTCTTCTTTTTCTTCTCAATTTAATTTTCTTCTCAAATGAACCACCCTATATATATATATATATAGGGGAAGTGTAGGATACAAATGCCCTTATCCTACATTACATAAGCGACTTCATTGGTTGTACACGTATCCTGATTCATTTTTCTTTCATAAGGTTAAATCAGACAACTCATTCAATCAGCTGAGGGCAAATTTGTCTATTCATTCAATCAGCGAGAAGTTCGTTACACTACTATCCGGGTAATTATGATTCGTATCAGTTTCAAATTTTTCATAATTCTCAAACAATACATTGCAGTTTTCGTTGTTCTGCGTTAGGGTTTGATTCAATTGTTTTGTTCAATGGATCCACAGAGCAGCACCAGACGAAATATAGATGTTGAGTTTGAAGACACTCGATCGGTCGGTGATCAGGTTTAATTAGCTGCGTATCAGAGAGTTACGATTGACGATGTTTTAAATCCTAAATCTGCAAATCCAAATCCAAATGCAAATACAAGTGGTTTAAATGAGTGTTCTAATGGTAATTTGTGTTAATTCAGATCTTTAAATTGTTCGTAGATGTGTTTAATCGTAGTAATGATTTTGCATTATTATAACTGATTTGAAGGTTTTGAATGTTCATTAGGGGATAATTGATATGAAAGCAAATTGTATAAGATCGCATGTTTTGGGTCTGGCAATTCGCATGTGATGTTTATTTCTAAGGGGTAACTTTGTAGAATAGTAACCAAGTTTTAAAAGTGTTCCAATTAGGTCACTCAAATTTCAAAAGTGTTCCAATCAGGTCACTCAACATTCATTTTTCATTAAAATTAAGGGTTTTTCCATCATTTCATAAGTAACCATGGTGATGTGGATTTTTGTTTCTTTTTTCTCTTTTATTTGATGCTAACTTTGAGTGATGACGTGAATTGTAACTTGTTTTTTTATTTTTATTGTAATTAAAGTGTTTTTATTTTTAATAAATATAATTTCATATATTAAAATAATCCGACCCCAACATCTTATTCTTCATTTTTTTCTTGACACATAGAAAAAAGGACATGACTCGATTTGAATGTTAAGTTATCTAATTGGGACGAAAACGATACGAGTGACCTAATTAGAACACTTTTAAAACTTGGTTACTATTCTGTGACATATTCCCTATTTCTAAATGCTGATTTCGCATGTTATGATATAATAAATCGCATGTGTAAAACATATTTATCAAAATGGTCATTTTTGCATGTTATGAGTCCAACAATTCGCATGTTTTGTTGTTCTTATGATGAAATTTTGGAGTTTTTAATATATCGTATGTTACGAGTCCTATAAATCGCATGTGTTTCTTTTTTTATTTTGATTTATGTAGGTGAAAGGCTTTATATTCCAGAGGTTGAACCATCAGCTACACCTGTGGTTAGAATGCAATTTACCTCTATCGAACAAGCATACGTGTTTTACCAAACATATGCTAAGTTAGCTGGTTTTTCTACTCGGAAAGGTGGTGAAGTACACAGTGGTGGTATAACCAAAACTAAGTATTTTGTTTGTTCTAAAGAGGGATATAAGCCATTGTTTATTGACGATGTTTATCTGAAGTAAAAAAAAACCATTCAAATCAAGGAACAGGGGGACTATTAGGACTGGGTGCAAATCTCAACTTATGATTTGCTTGGTGGATGGTAGATCATATATAGTCAAGAAATTCGTTGATGGCCATAATCATAAGTTTGTATGTCCACACGATATTCATATGATGCGAGCGTACAGGCAATTGTCAGATGTCCAAGAGGAGATGATATGGGAACTAGGCACTCTAAACCTTGGCTCTGTCAAAGCTTTTCATATAATGAGGAAACGTTACGGTGGGTTCGAGAATGTTGGCGCCATGTTTGATGATTGCAAAAACTTTAAGACTCGAATTAACAGCTATATAGGAGAATATGACGCTGACATGGTGATCAATAGGTTGACCGACAAAAAACAATATTTAGTTTATTTTTCGTATGAATATTCTGTTGATGAGGACAAACGGTTAACTGGTTTGTTCTGGGCCGATGGGTTATGTAAGTGTAAATTTATAGAGTTCGGGGATGTCATATCATTCGATGCAACTTTCAAGACAAACAAGTAAGTTTTACATAAATGGTTTTTAATATTTTTCGCATGTTGTATGATTTTGTAAACTTGCAATATCGCATGTTATTATACATTGAAGATTAGGTGTTGAATATATCGCATGTTTTAATGTCTATTTCGCATGTTATACTGTCTATTTCACATGTTTTACTAAATCATGAATTTTATTGAATTTCAGGTCCAAGATGGTGTTTGTTCCGTTCACTGGGATTGACAACCACTGTCGAAATGTAACCCTTGGAGCTGGATTGTTGGCATCGGAGAGCATTGACTCTTATAAATGGCTTCTCAATTCATTCGTAAAGTCATTTGAACGGCAGCCAAAGGTTGTAGTGACAGACCAAGACCCTGTGATGAAACAGGCTATCGAGGGTGTTTTTACTACCAGCAGACACAGATTGTGCAGGTGGCACATAATGAAAAAGTGGCAGATAAGGTATACTATGCTATATTGTCTTTCATTAGCATTTTTTATACTATAGATTCATTACAGGCTGATATGAAAACCATTTATCGGTATAGGTTGGACACGAGTTGTGCAACAATGATGACTTTAAAAGGAAGATGTGCGATATTGTATGGACTGATTCCATTGAGCCAGAAGAATTTGGGAGATAATGTAAGTTGGTAATGATTGAGTACGGTCTTACACAAAATAAATGGATTGATGATATGTTTGTGATGAGATCCATGTGGATTCCGGCTTTTTACTGGCACGAGCCAATGTCTGGACTTATGAGAACAACTTCGAGATCAGAGAGTGAGAACCATTTTTTTTTTTTGCCAGGTGGCTAATTCACAACTCACTCTTGTAGAGTTTATGAATCATTTTGACGGTTCAATAGATGTCCAAAGGTTCAATCACAGAAAGAATGATCATATTTCAAGATATACTGAGCCTGATGATTGGAGCAAAACTACTTTGGAAAAAGATGCTGCTAAGATATACACCAGGTCTATATTCTTCGATCAGCAAACAGAGATATATGGAACTATTACCGAATGTTTGCCAATGGACACCAAAATCGAGGGTCCCCAGATAAGGATATCACTGAAAGACTTTAAAGTTCACGGAGATGGGTTATTAGAGGTAATACAACATATATATTAAAACATGCGATTTTGAAAACCCCCATGCGAATTTAATACAGAAAATGATTTTACAATATGCGATTTTGATGAACGCATGCGATTTTAAATTAATTCAAGAAAATGATTTTTTAGACATGCGAAATTGTTCATGTACACATGCGATTTTAATTTTTTTTTGTTTTCTGTAGGTGTGTTTCAAGAATCTTGAAGATGATGTAACTGCACAATGTAGTTGTTTGCGTTTTGAACAGTATGGGCTGCTATGTAAACACATCTATTTTCTTTTCAAGATGTTTGGTGTTAAAGAAATACCAAACAAATATGTTATGAAGAGATGGACAAAGGATGTGGTTCCGAATGAATTAAACACCACGTTTGATGTAAAGGTGGATGCTAAGGATGAGAAATACAAGGCTAAACAGATTGCTCGCGAAATCATCTACACAGGGGAGTATTTAGTTAGCAATTTGATTTCTGACCTTGATCAACTTGTTTTAGTCAGGGGTCAAATGAAGCAGATTAAAGAAAAAGTTAATCAGAGTCGTATAACCAAGCAGCTTGATCCAAAGTTTGACCGGTTTTCAAAGTTGATTGGTTATCAACAACTAGTAACTAATGCACCTCCTACTATCCGTGTGCCAGCTGGTATAAGAAACAAAGGTCGTGGCTCAAATAAAAGGATTAAATCAAAGAAGGAACAAATGATCAGCCGCAAAGGAAAAAGGTCAAGGACATGTAGTGTATGCAACGAAAAAGGTCATGATATTCGGACTTGCGAGATACTGAAAGGCAAACAACAAAAGAAGATGAAGGGAGTCCAGATTGAAAAAAATCCCATGCACAAAGTCAACGAGGTCGAATACGATGAAGAGGAAGATTAGTTTGAATATTACAGTGGAGGGAGTGATGATGGCAGTGAAGAAGATGATTGGGAAGAGGTTTCAGATGAGGAAGATTAAATTTTTTAATTGTACATGCAATTTTATACAAGAAACATGTGATTTAATACACATGAGTTTTTATTATATAAACATGTGATTTAGTATGTAAACATGCGATTTCATATGCATCAGTCTATAAGTAATTTAACATGCGATTTCATTGTGTTTTTCATTTTATGACTTGCGATCTTGAGTTATCTTGTATTTTTTTTTACAGATATGTGTAATTCATTCATGCGATTTATATAATAATTAAGCATAAGATGTTTTCAAAACATGTACACAAAACATAAATATAAAGTATTTGTTATTGTTTAACACAACTAAAACCATAAAATGATAAACAAAAATCTAGTTACTTGAAGCAAAGATTTGTCACGTTCAGCCGAGCTGAACTCCATCTTCTCTTTCACTGTGTTTAGAGCATCTTTCAGGAAAGAGAAGGCTAAGTCATCAGCTCGAGACTGTTCCTTTATGTGATCCAATGTTGCGTCTCTGAAGCTTGATGGTGGTTCTTCAAGTAGTCTCTCCCACATCCCTTGATTTTTCTTGATTTCTGCAAGAATCTTCCCCTGCACATCAAGAATCAAATGAGAAGAGGTGACATCGGTGCTTATTTCTATCAACGTGCTAGTTGACAATAGTTCCCTTATTGCAATGTTCTTTATTTGTTCTAAATCTTCAGATGACATTTTTGTGTGTGTTTGTGTTCGGTGTCTTAATATGGAAGGTTGTTATCCCTGGGTATTTTATATTAAAATAGTAAATTTATTATGTAGGTAGGGTGGTAAGTTCAGTAGTATTTATGTTAAAATTGATCATTACAAGTCACATTACAGTCACATCGGTATTAAATTCATTTTTTATATAAAATAGTAAATTTATATTTATTTTAATTATTAATTCATAATTTTTTATTTGTGCATTTCAATCAACGTGGACAAAGTTACATGAAATCATCAGCAGCAATTTTTTTTAAAATTGCATGCGATTCGAAAAAGAATTCGCACACTTTAAGAAACCACAAACAAGATCATTTTTTAAAATCGCATGTTTCTAAAACAAGAATTCGCACACTATAACAAACCTCAGACAATATTACCTTTTTTAAAATTGCATGTGTCTAAAACAAGAATTCGCACACTATAACAAACCTCAAACAATATCACTTTTTTTTATATCGCATGTGTCTAAAACAAGAATTCACACACTATAACAAAACACAACCTTTCTTTTAGTTTTTCAATTGTTTTCGCATGTTAAATATGTATTTCGCATAGTATAATGTTCATCCTGTATCATCTTCTTCGATGGACTGTCGATCGATGTTGTTACAGTTCAGAACTTCCAAAATCAGCAGATATGAAATCGCAGAAGGGAGAAGGAGGTTTGTGAATAAGAATCTTACATTGTTGTATTTGATATAGGGTTCGATTTTTTATTCATGGTTGGATTTTTGAATATAAGATTCCAATCTCCGTAAGCTACAGAGATTAAGATATCGTAATGACGATTTTAACCTTTTTTATAAGATTTGAATACATTAATATGATTAATTTAATGATTTAAATTAGTTTGATGGATTGAAGATCCTACGGCTGAGAATATAGCGTACATAATGTAGGATAAGTGGTATTGTACGTTAACCGGCCTCTATATATATATATATATATATATATATATATATATATATATAGGGTCAGGATTATGAGAAAACGAGGGAAAGTGTGAGAACGATGATAACGCTTATGGATCGTCAGATCAAAACAATCCATGGACTAGATTGCGCGGTGGCATTTTCGTAAATAACATCAATTTTATTATGTGGGACACGCTTCATTAAGGGTAAAAGGGTCTTTTACCGCTCAAATTCAAAACGCCAACAAATGATAACACGACATTAAAAAAAATAAAACGCCATTAAAAACAAAACGCCAAAAAATTAGTGATAAAATGCGTTGGATATTACAGGAAGAGGAAACAACACGGTAACTGAATTTCAGTTATTAACATTTATTAGAAGAAATTCCCTCCTAAATTACGCGCCAAAAACATTATTATATAAACGACGTAAAAATCGCTTCCATAATCACTTCAGTCTATCATTTCTGCAAAAACATCTTTAACCAAAAACGCCAATTTAACCAAAATGCCAAAAATGGCAACAATCGTTTGGTGGAGATACACTCTGGCAATCAGGTGATTCATCCTGCGTTTTGACAATAGAAGGAAGGTGTATGTTAGGACGATCAAGGCAATTTTGAAGATGGAAGAAGAGGTACAGAGGGGTATCCTATCTCTTGGCATCGCTCTGGATAACGAATGCCATGAAACACATATGCTTATGAAAGCATTAACAAGGAAATTTGGACCAATCAAAGCAGATGTAAAGCCGGAACCTGTCATGACATCATGGCGTTTTGATGATGAAACAGACATGGTGACCGTTATATACGACAGCGGAGAGCAGGAAGACTACTGGCTTGAAAACATCATGACAAAGCAGGGGCTTGGGTTCATGGAAGAATTGCATAACACCACTTGTTTGAATACAAAAATCGACTTAAAATTGGCGTTAATGCAATACATGTTCAAATGGTGGCTTCAGAATCTTTAGGAACAAGAAGCTGATGAAGGTGAAGGTGATGACATGGATGAAGATCCAGATGAAGACTCCGAGGAAGAAGATGACGCAAGTGATGGATACTTTTCGGATAAAGTACCTTCTGACGAAGGGTTTTAAATTTTTTTTCTTCTGTGTAATCTCCTTTTTTTAAGATAATTAAATGATATATTTCTCTATTTATTTGCAAAACGCCAAAAAAATACTACAAAAAGTTATTGCTTACAAAACGCAAGAAATAACAAAAAATATTTTTCCTGCTTAATATTTTATTTTCTCCGTTATTGTATTTTCTCATCTTGGTTTGCATAACGCCATTTAAAAAAACGCCAAACTTGGAAGATGAGACGTCTATCACCATGGAAACTGATAAAAGCTGATCAAAACAGTAAATACAAATAGTAACTGAAAAGACGGTTACTTTATTACTATCATTTATTATAATAAAAAAAATCCCGCCTAAACTACGCGCCAAAAAACTCCTATAAGAGAGGGGTCTACACACAATGAATTGATCACACCCAGAAAAACAAACGCCATGTTATCTAGAAATCACTCACTTTAAAACGCCAAAAAAAGTTAGTAAAAATAACCACAGATGACAAAGCTTTCACTGAATGGATTCTTCTCTGAGGAGGTTATCTCTATAATCTTTTGCTGAGTGAGATGGACAAATATTCAAGAAAAAGAGACTGATGACAGTGATATGTCATCATGTGAGCTTTGATGAATATAGGCATGGCATAAATGGATCAACACACGTGTAAAATGCTATTTTGGACTCCATTATTATAAATAGCATCAAGCAAGAGTTGATCTTCAATGACATGCCACCAAACAAGAATATCACACCAAAAAACATGATGCCACTAAGAAGCTTCGTCTAAAAAAGACGGGGTTTATGTAGGAAAGTTGGCATCTAGCTAAGGTATTCAAAGGTTCAAAACGCCAAAACAAATTCAAGAAGAAGAGGCTGATGACAGTGAAGATTCGGATGAGAAATTAGATTACCATTTTTAATTTTTTTCTTTTTCACTTTATATTGTTTTGTTATCAAATTATTTGTTGTTTTGTTATCTAATTCTCTACAAATAAAATACATTATTATATAAAACTCCAAAAACTACAAACACCAAAACGCTAGTAGTATGAAATCTGTGAGAACGGGTGCTAGCAAAGCACCTTGTCAATGTATTAAACGCCAGAAAAATTGACTAAACGCCAAAAAAAACATTTGGTCTTATTGTAATCTTATGAAAATATTAATGACTTGTAGTGAATTATTATACAACACCACAAAACGTCAAAAAAAAATGACCAGAAAACGCTATAACGCCAAAAAATTATCCATGTGACACAAAAACAATTAATTCAATGGCAAAAAGTTTAATGAATACAATTAACGCCAAAATAATCTTAGAAATCAGAAAATGCTATAGCGCGTTGGGAAAATAAAAGAAGATTGAAAATACAAAAAAACTCCTCACCCCTTGATTATATCCCGCGCCACGTGTTGGACCAGGATGTGTTCACACCGTTCTTACACTTTTGGGCGTTTTCTCCTGATCCCGACACTATATATATACATATATATGTATATATGTATATATACATGTATACATATATATATATATATGTATACATATATATATATATATATATACATATATACATATATATATACACACAGTTGGAAAAAGTCAACATAACAAAATTTTAATTTTAATAGTTTTATTTAATAAAATCTACACAATTACTTAAATACCCTTAAAAACTACTAATTAACTTAACTAATAGTAAGGCTTATGAGTAATCAATATCATCCATCGATTTAATATTTAGATAGTCCTTATATGTTCTCAGAGTTTTTATAATTAACATGGTTTTACTCAGGGGCGAAGCCACATAGAGCGGGCCGGGGTCCCCGGACCCCAATGTTTTTTAAAAAATTAGTAGATACGGTATACTAAATTTCATAAGAACCCCATAAATACAATTAGGTGGACACCATAAAAAAGGAAAGCTGGTGCAGTGGGAAATCTCCCTCTTTAACAACAAAAGGTCATGGGTTCAATTCATGTATAGCCCATTTTTTATATTTTTTTAAAATTCTAATTCAAACCTCGCTCTGACCCGACCCAAACTAGGACCAACCTGAAAATTTTAACGTTTTGTTATGAAAATTTTGAACACCAAAAAAAATGGACACCAATGAAAAAAAAAATCTAGGGTCCGCCACTGTTTATACTGAATCTTAAGTCTAGGGGTGTAAACAAGCCCAGAGGCTCGAGAGCTACTCGTGATCGGCTCGGTTAAAAGCTCGAACGACCGAGCCTTAACGAGCCCAAGCCCGAGCTCGAGCCTGAAATAGAGCTCGTTTTGTTATCGAGCCCGAGCCCGAGCCTGAAATACAAAGCTTGTTTAGGCTCGCGAGCCTAAACGAGCCCATACAAAATTTTAATTTTTTTAATATATAATATATTAATAATGATGATAATATTGATGAGCCGAGCTAGAGCCGAGCTTTTGCTCGTTTAAGCGATGTTGAAGTGGGCTCGAGCCGAGATTTTAGCTTGTTTAAGGTTGTTCTCAAAATAGTTCGAGCCGAGCTCGAGCTTTGGGTTATACTCGCGAGCCGAGCTCGAGCTCAAAGAAGTAGGCTCGAACCGTGCCGAGCTCGAGCTTCATAAAAACCTAACGAGCCGAGCTCGAACGTCATAAAAACCTAACTAGCCGAGCTCGACTCGGCTCGTTTACACCCCTAATCTTAACTCAACACACACATTGTCTCTTAAACAACCATTTTATACACCTAAATGCCATTTAAAGTTGCATTTACATGGGTTTAAACTCATACCATATTTGTAAGAGGTAAACACCATACCACTAAACTACTAGGTTATGAGTTAATAAATTTATTTGATAAATTAAGTTCTTTGGTTTTATCCATTATCTATATTATTAACTCAATTAGTAAATGTTCACTTCATTCCATCCCAACCAGTATGCCATTTATGATTACCATGTTCTTCATAATTAGTTCTTGTGTAAAAATGTTGCAAGTCATGTGCGTGTTAGTTATGATGATATTAGATACTTCTTTCACTTTATGGTACTGCCCACATCTTTAGAGTTTAGGCTCCACAAATTCTGGTCATGTGTGGTGTCTGATGTTCGTTTTTAGTATTGGAAAAGAATTAGTATGTTAATATCCAGATGATTGCACACATAGATGAACGGGACTAGCACAATGTGATGTGACGTAAACAATTCTTGATATCCAGTTTTTATATATTAATGAATGTTACTGGTTTATGGGACTTCTTAACTTAACCTATCAGGTTAAGAAACAACATTTTCTAGAGTAGTTGCATGTGAGGCAAAGTACAATGGTCATGAATCATAATGCAGGGGTAGTTATTACTAGAGATGATACCATATCTCTTAACCCTAACCCCACATGACATGTATTGGTTTGAAATGGCTAAGGTATATCACGCCATGGACCCGCAACGCAAGTACGTACTCTAGGGTTTAACTCACATATTTAAAGCCATACAAAACAATTCTTAATTAAAGAGTTTTTGGTAAACAATTCTTAATTTAAGAGTTTTAGAATGTGTATGGATCATTGTTAAGATGGTGTTATAAGTTATGACTAACAAGACACTACCCGACCTCGAATTAGTGGTAATCGATTGGTAATCCCATAGCAAGGGTTTGTTATATTCCGCCGTGCACAACCACCACCCAACACCCTTTGGATTGTAGTGTTCACAACCTACAAAAGGGTTGACTCGGATATGTATTGTATACTCCTCAAGTCCCTCTCCCAACCTCTTGTATCTTCTAATTACACCTTTAGTGTTTTTCTAACAAATAATTCATAACTTTGATTGATTTTAAATTTATCAAAAAAGGACCACCCCATAAATTTTCAATAAAGAACCACAAATGAGGTGGATTTAGGTATTAAGCTTCATTAAGTGTTAAAATTATTGAGGCATGAATGTTATCACTATTTCATATATCATTTTAAAAACAATTTTGTGATACTGACATTTTTCTTATTGTTTCATCCTTAAATATAATACATTTTATATTCTTAAATGCACCAGTTTTGTCATCTTTAAAAAATATAATTACATAATATCTGATGTGTTAATTGTGGAATCGGATTCTGCAACCATGTGATTTTCACATAACATAGTATTAGTATACGCTATTATAAAAAGTAAGATGTTGAGATATTTATAAACTTTTTTCCTTCCTTTCGTCCCACCACCTTGTTTATTCTAGTAAATTTAATCTTGGTTTTGAGTCAGGAGAGAGACTGTGTGTCACTGTTATATATAGTGTGAAGAAACACTGAACTAATTAAGGAACTAATCAGTTTGGTTTATGTTTCTACCATGAGGGTTAATCTTCTTGAAGGTTTCCTGAGCTCCTAATAACCGTGGTTTATCTGCAAAACAAAACACCGTTACTCGTTAAGAGGGGAATGTGGGGGTTTCCCTCTTAACCGGGCTCCGGCGTGAGAATAAGCGACTGCTTTTGGGAGAGAATTAAGTATTAAGTGAGAGTAGAGGGAATGAAATGAATAACCTGTGAAGTGAAGGTCTCTATTTATAGCCGGAGAGGTGCAAGAGGGTGTGGGCTGATGGGCCTTGGGCCGGAAGGCGACAACATAGAGGATATGCTCCTTGTCTCACTGGTGTCGACCGTTAGTGGCTTCTAGGAGCTTTCTGGAGTTGGCGCAACGTGATTGGAGCCACGTGTCACTGTTGTCGGCCTGGTCGCCCTTCTGCCATCAGCAGGTAAGTGGAGATCGTGGGGCAGTTGTCTCTGCCCTATGATTGGTGCCACATAGGCGTCCTTAAGTACTTTTTGTCTCCTGCATGTCAGACGATCGTGGAGCACGATTGCGCAGGAACAGAAGGATCCTGATTGGCTCCTTTATTCTGCCACTTGTACCTTGTGTACTATCTGAAAAGGCCTTGCGCCGTAGTTACGCATGGTTCTTGCTGGGCACGTTATTGCCTCGCGCTAGGCATGCGCTTTCAGATGTTCTTTTTTAGAATGCTAAGTGTTGCTAACTGGAGTTTACTCTTGTGTGGACCTCGCGCCGCGTTACACAGATGTCTTGTAGCCCGCGCGAGGTTGGCAATCAAGAAAATTGCTGAGTAAGAAATATGGTCCCGCGCGACCTTAAAGGGGGTTGCGCGGCTTTTTGGGACCATACCCCTTCAAGTCCCCCCAGTCCAGTGCTGCACCATGCGCAAGGCAAGTGGTTGGAGCTCTGGACTTAAGAAAATAAAGTAGAAGGATGCTTCTGGCTTTGGTAGACGGCGCGCGTGTAAGTTGTTGGTTACTACGGCGCGTCTACCAGGCTTGTTGCTGGCTTTGTTGTTAGCTTTTACATGAAGTTTCTAATGACTTTGGGCCGGGAAAAACCTCGAAATTTGAATTTCCTGACAGGTTGGTGAAAAAGTCGCGGTTGGTGACGCTTGAGTTGACCTGTGACGGTTGTCATCAACTTGTTGCTGACGGTTCAACTTTTTGTCAAGAGAGTGAGGCCCACGCGCGCGTGGTAACCGTCACTCCGGGAAACACGCCTTACGTGGCATTTTCTGGTTGGCCTTGCTTGCGGCGATCTCGGCACGGTTACCCATCGCATTAAATGCGATGGGTATATATATCCGGAGAGACGTGAGGCTCATCACTTTTCTCTTCTACTAATCTTTTATTTCCTCTCAAACATCTTTGAATCTTCAAAGTTTGAAGAACACGGTTGCGGCAGATCTTCAAGTTCTTGAAGAACATCGTAACAGATTATCAGGGTTGTTTCCAGAATATTCAAGACCTGTTTATTTATCGATGGCTGAAGAACAACACGAAGATAATCCCGGTGAAGAAGGTCCTGTGCCTGTCCTCCGGTGGGATTTAGGTCTTTTTGAACAGCTTTCACGTAGTTTCCGGTTTCCACCGGAGTGGGATGCCAGGTACCCCGGCCAGAACCAGACGGCCGCTGATGCACCACCGGGGTACATCACTTTGTTCGAAGACTTCTTTCATCAGGGCAACTTCCGGTTGCCGGCGACGAACTTCATGGCCCATATTCTTCAATATTATGGGTTCCACATATCTCAAATGAGCCCACCCGGAATGGTTCGGGTTCGACATTTCGAGTTCCTGTGCTGGGCTCATGGCGTCGAGCCAACTGTTGATAAATTCCGGGTTTTTTTACCAACTTCAGAGGAACATGGGTTTTTATTCCTTCGCCAGCCGAGGCACGGCGAAGAAGATACTGTTAAATCCTCCCAAGAGTTTCCATGACTGGAAGCCCAAGTTCTTCTATATCCGGGAGGATGTAATCCCGATCGCCATGACTTTCCGCGCCTGGTCGGAACCGATTTTGAAAGAGGATTTGGCGATTCCAAAAGATGAACCTTGGTATAAGCAGCTTACGCCGACTCCAAACCGAGTGTTTGGAGAGAATGTCCTTGTTGCGGCGCGGATGAGTGATCAATGGCCGCCTGAGAGCGAAAACGTCCCTGTCCTAAAGTTCCAGGATAAAGGTTAGTTAATTCGTTTGTTTTGTTGACTTCCGTTTCACCTGTTTATTTATACAATTTGTCTTGTAGAGGCGTGCCTGTATCAAGCTGCGTTTTCTACCTTTGGTGGGTCTATGGGCGTGCGCCCGCTCCAAGCTGGGGAGGAGTATTGGTATGAACAGATTAGGGGTAACTTTATGTACCCTGTTGCTGATGCGTTCGCCCGCCTACCGCAACTGAAGGTGCGCATATACCTAACCCTCGTCCCTTGCGCTCTATCACTTCTGCTGGGAAAGAGGTTGTCTATCTTTTCAGGGAAGAGTCTGTGGGATCTTCAACCTCGGAGTTAAGTTCGTGGTCTAACGTCTTTGCAGGTGTGTTGCGCGACTTGGGTATTGACCCAGAAGAGAAGAAGAAGAAGAAGAAACCAGTGAAGAAGAAGAAGGATGCTGAGGTGACCAGCAAGGGTGTTGGGAGTAGTCGCGCAACCACTGGTGCTGGTCAAAAAGGTACTCTTCGGCTTCGCCAAAGTGACTTGAAAGATTATGTGATAATTAGTGATTCACTTGAGGGCTTGTCACGTGCAGGCGCGAAGAAGACTGGAGCTGGTGGTTCAGGGAGCGCGGGTTCTCGTAACCCGGATGCTGGCGCTACCCCTTCCTCTATTGCGCATGGAGAGGAGGAAGAGGAAGAAGAAGAAGCTGCTGAGAAGTTGATTAGCCGGAAAAGGGTTAGAAGCGAGGCTACTGCTGGTGTGTCAGTGGCGTCGAAGGCTGGAGGAGCTCTCGTGCTTGGTAAACAGAGCAATTTGCGCTCCCTTTACCGGTTCTCTCCTGGTAAGTTTGTTTTTTAGCTCTTCCCTTTTTTGTTGCTTTGTTTTCATGAACTTTTGGTTTCTGTAGAGGGCAAGAAGAAGACCCCTGAGAAGGGTGTTGTGTTTACGGAGCCAGAGCCAAAGAGGCCAAAGATTACCGTTAAATCTTCCAAGGCTGCTGGTGCTGAGACTGCCAAGGACAAACATGTCGCTGAGGGTGATAAGGCGAAGGCTGCCGCCGAACAGAGGAGTGTTGATGAAGAGCGTAGGAGGAAGGCTGATGAGGATAAGAAGAAGAAAGCGGAGGAAGAGAAGATGAGGAAAGCCGAGGAAGATAGGATGGCTGAGGAGGCGAAGAGGAAGAAAGCCTCTGATATGGAGAAGGAGAAGCAAAAAGCTGTTGAAAAGCCTATTGATGATCCATTGAGGTATACCGGTGCCGCTGTTATCACTATTCAAGAGAAAGCGCAGGGTCCGGAGATTTTGAACATCGCGGGGTCTGCAAAGCCCCATCAAGAGAGACGAAAAGAACCTGAGGTTGAAAAACCTACCCCCCCTACGCATACTGATATCCCCCATCGCTCTAAGGTGACTTCCACTGGGGGATCAGGTCAGTATGTTTCTAGTGGCGCAAGTTCTGGTGGCGCCGGTGGCTATAATCCACAAGCTATCGGGGCGAAGGATACCATTGGTGATATCTACTATAAGAGTTATACCGAAGAGGAACGCGGTAATGCTCCCCACCAAGCTCCTTGGAATTTGAGGCAAAAGGACACCTTTCAAGAGTTTGGTCCTTGCCGCGATTGGTACCTGAACTCTTTCACTCCTGGTGAGGTTAATAGGCAAAGGGCGAAAACTCATGAAGGGCTGTACCGTACTTATATGCTCGGGGAGGCGAATGCCCGCGCTGCTAACCACCAAATCGTCCGTGAGTGGCGGACAATGGTTAGGGAGCGGTCGGACTGGGAGAGGTACCGTGAGCGAATGTTGAAGCGTATTAGTGACTTTGAGAAGTCGAAAGCTGCCCTTGATGAAGAGAAGGCGAAGTTTGAAGCTGATAAGAAGGCAGAAGACTGGGGTCGCGAGGGCCTGAAGAACAAGCTTCACGCTGCTGAACAGCAGCTGGCTAAGGAGAAAGCCGAATTCAAGCGCATATGCGCGAAGGACAACGAGCGCGCGGCCGCGGCTCGTGACAAGATTGTCAGCCTTGAAGCCAAGATTGTGGAGTTGACGGCGGAGGTCGAGGGTGTGCAAGCTGCTAAGGCTGCTAAGGAACAGCTTGAGGTTTGTACAACTTATACCCTTTCTTTTTGTGCTCTGTTTGCAGAATATCCTAAGTCTTGTCCTTTTCAGGTTGAGCTTGCTGATGTGAAGTTGCAGCTTTCGGGCAAGGACAAGGATCTTCGTGCCAAGGATGTCGAGATTACTGAGCTGAAACGTCGCTTGCGAGAGCAGGTTGACAAAAGTGAATCCTTGGAGATTGATCTGGAGGCTGAAAGGTCTAAGGCTGCCTCAGCCGAAGAGGCAAAGCTGAGGGCTGAGGAAGCGCGTGATGTTAGTACTGCGGCTTTTAATGTAGCGCAGACTAATTATGCTGAAGCTCAGGGTATCGTGGATACTCTTGTTTCTGATGCCGAGTGGCTGCGCGGCCGAGGAATAGTTCTGGTATATATTAACTTTGGTTTTATTTACCAAGTTGGTTCCTTATTTTCTTATTTTGATGCAGATGGCTAACTCGATTCTGAATGCTGGCGAGCTGGACCAGACTGTCGTTGCTCTCATTGATGCTTCTCGCGCCGTTGGACATCGCGGAGGTTATATGGAGTGTGCGCAGCATGCCGCAGAAATGTTTGGACAAGAGTTTGATGTCAGTCATTGCTCGGTAACTGATGGAGCTGATGCCGAGTTTGTTCGAGCTGAAAATTCTTATAATCATTTAGCCTTACCTGTGATGGATTTGGTCTCAAAGGCTCTGGAACACGATGACTGGTGTGCACTTATGAAGGGCATTCTTGATCCACCAGAGCACGTAGAACTCTCTGACGAAGATGAAGCGGCGGGCAATGATAGTGGAAACGATAGTGATGACGGTAAGCCTGACGACGATGGTGATAGAGGCGATAAACGCGATGGCGGTGGAGGTGATGAATTTGAATAGGTTTGTCAACAGGCTTCGTGCCTTGTAAAAAATTCTAGTAGGTTTATGATGTAACTCTTTGCGCGGGCGCGCTTTTATCTAATGAATGACTTTGTGTTTCTTTAACTGTTGCGAAGCTGTGCTTATTAAATAGTATGTTTGCTTATTTTCCGGTTACAATTATTGCACTGTTGTTAGAAACTTTGGTTAAGTTAGTGCGAATAAATGTAAGTGCTGCTCTTGTGTGAGTGTAATTGTTCGGTCTCGCGCTATGTTCGTTGAGGACCTGTGAGACGTAACTCAAGAGCTCGTAAGCCACTGGAGTGTTTTCGTGCTAATCAGAAGTTTAACATGCATTTGTAACGGAATAAGTCGGATAGTGATAAAAGAGCATGTCGTATGCTTTCATTGATAACGTAGGCGCTTAGGCCGAGATACATTGCTTGTAACATAAAAGGCGTTTAGCCAACTTAGGAAAGTAAAAGGCGCATAGCCAACATTAGCAGATAAAGGCGTAGTGCCTAGGATAGTCACATATAGCATTTGCGCAGTTGTTGCGCATTCCACGTGCGCGGGATGATGTGTCCATCCATGGTGCGCAATTTGTAAGCCCCTTTCCCTAGCACTTCATGCACCAAGTATGGGCCTTCCCATTTGGGTGCTAGTTTGCCTGGTCGTTCAGCGTTTGAGGCTTCGTTGTCTCGAAAGACGTATTCCCCTGGAGTGAAGGTACAGATGCGGACTCGCGCGTTGTAGTACCTCTCCAGTTGTGTTTTGTACTTGGCTTCTTTGATTCGCGCGATTTCGCGACTTTCTTCTAGCAAATACAAGTCAAGACGACGCTCTGCCTCGTTGTCGATTGCGTTGACTGCTGTCAAACGCGGAGAGGGCAGGCCGACTTCTGCCGGGATAACCGCTTCTGAGCCATAGACTAGGCTAAAAGGGGTTTCGCCGGTACTCGTTTTCGGCATGGTTCGGTGAGCCCACAAGATACTCGGGAGCTCATCCACCCAGCCTCTTCGCTTCGTGCCCAGTCGGGCCTTAATCTCATCGACAATACACTTGTTTACGCTTTCAACCTGGCCGTTGCCTTGAGGATGCGCAACGGAGGAGAAAGTGTGTTCGATTTTCATCTCCTTCATCCAGTTCTGGAGGTCTTCCGACGCAAAGTTGGTGCCATTGTCAGTTACAATCTTGAGTGGGAGCCCAAATCTGCAGATGATGTGTTCCCAAATGAACTTGCGCACCATCATGGCTGTAGTTGAAGCAAGGGCTTTGGCCTCCACCCATTTTGTGAAGTAATCGACGGCCACTATTATGAACTTGACGGCGCCGGGAGCGTCTGGGAAGGGTCCTACCATGTCAATTCCCCACTGCTGAAACGGCCAAGCAGTGGATACGGGAATCAGGTCGTTCTTGGGGTGCAGGGTTTTCGGAGAGTGCCGCTGACAGGAGTCGCACTTGCGCAGCTCCTTCAGGGCATCAACATGCATCCCTGGCCAGTAATATCCGGCGTTCATAATCTTCGCAACAACCATGCGTGGTCTCGCATGGATGCCGCAGATTCCTTCGTGAATCTCCCTTATCAGATAATTCGCATCTTGGGGGTCCACGCAGCGCAGTAGTGGCCCCAAGAAGGACTTGCGGTATAAGATACCACCATTCATTTCGTACTGCAGAGCTTTGTTCTGAATCTTTCTTGCCTCTGCCTTATTCTCTGGGAGTATTCCTTCTTTCAAGTACTGAATGATAGGGGTCATCCAGGATGGCTGCCCTATCTCGATCACATTGACTTGTCATAATAAGACTGACGGATTCTTGAGTACCTCAATTCTTACATCTTTGGCGAGATGTTGAAAAGAGGTTGAAGCAAGTTTGCTCAAGGCGTCGGCTGGTTTGTTTTCAGAGCGATTGATGTGGATGACCCTGTGAGACTTGAACTGTTGAAGCAACTCTTGTGCTTGTAGGTTTTTAGCTCCCATTTTGATGGCGAGGCGTAAGCCTGCCAGAAATGCCTCGTACTCCGCCTCGTTGTTGGTGTTTTTAAAGTCCAACTTGATGGCGTAAGTAAATTCATGATTTTTGGGGCTTACGAGGCGCAATCCTGCTCCTGCACCATCCTCGTTTGATGCCCCATCGGTGTATAACATCCATACCTCATCCGTTGATTCTTTTACGGGAGTTTCAACAAGCTCACACTCTTTGATTTTTCCTATCGGGACTTCTGTGATAAAGTCGGCGAGGACCTGACCCTTTATGGCTGGGCGCGGACGATACAAAATGTTGTGTCCTCCCAACTCAATTGCCCATTTTGCTAACCGCCCGGATGTTTCTGGTTTTTGAAGTATCGTGCCGATATGGAAATTGGTAAGCACTGTGATCACATGCCCTGTAAAGTATCTGCGCAGCCTCCTAGAGGCGTGTAGTAGCGCAAGTACCAATTTTTCCATCGTGGAATATCTTGTCTCTGGATCAGTGAGTACCCTGCTGACGTAATAAATTGGAGTTTGGACTCCATTTCTCTCGACTAGTAATACCGACCCTACTGCCTTATCCGAAGAAGATAAGTACAGTACCAGTGGCTCTTTTTCGAACGGTGCAGTCAGGGTAGGAAGCTCGATCAAACATGCTTTCATTTGCTGAAAAGCCTTTTCTGCTTCAGGGGTCCATCTGAACTCTTGCTTTCTTACACAATTGCGCAGCGTGCTGATAAAAGGGTATGATTTTGTGGCGTGATTTGATAAAAAACGGTTAAGCGCGGCGAGGCGGCCGGCTAGCCGTTGCATCTCCTTGATTGTACGCGGCGATGGCATTCGCTCTATGGCCTGGACTTTTTCCGGATTCACTTTGAAGCCGCCGTTTGTGACTATGAAGCCTAAGAACTTCCCTTCTTCCATGCCAAAAGAACATTTGGCTGGATTCAACTTCATATTTACGATGCGCAATGAATTGAAGGTTTTTTCGATGTCTTTCAACATTTGGTCCTCTTCGGGACTTTTGACCACTAGATCATCGATGTAAACTTCAATATGCTTTCCGATGTCACCGGCGAAGGTTTTGTCCATCAATCGCTGGTATGTGGCGCCAGCGTTTTTCAGGCCGAATGGCATCTTCGTATAGCAAAAAATCCCCAGATCAGTGCGAAAAGCCGTCTTGTCTTCATCCTCGAGCTTCATTTGAACTTGATGGTACCCCTTGTAGCAATTCAAGAAGCACTTCCATCTGTATGGCGCGAGAGAGTCTATCTTTTTGTCGATCTCAGGCAAAGAGTAACAATCCTTAGGGCATGCCTTGTTGAGATCGGTATAGTCAACACACATTCGCCATCCACCACTAGACTTCTCTACCATTACGGGGTTCGCAACCCAACTTTGATAACGTACTTCTCGTAGGATGCCAGCTTTAAGTAATTCGCATACTTGCTCATTCATTGCTTTCGTTTTGTCTGCCCCTAGGCTGCGCCTTCTTTGGACTTTCGGCTCAACCGAGGGGTAGGTGTTTAAACAGTGCTCTGTGATGTCGCGCGGGACTCCGGTCATGTCGGCCGGGGTCCAGGCGAAAATATCCATGTTCTTGAATAAGAGCTGCTTGAGACGAGTTCTGATGTTTGGTGAGATAGCGTGGCCTATCGTCACCGTTTGCTCCGGATATTTGCGATTTAAAACCCATTTTTCGGGCTCGGTTGCTGAAACCTTCGCCGCTTTTGTTGGGCGCATCTCTTCTGTTGACATCACTTCCTTCTTTGCATAAACGATTACCACCCCCGTCTTGGTTGGGAAACCAATCGCTGAGTGGGGGGGTGGAAGTTATCATATTCAGCTCACCTTGCGTCTCTCTCCCGATCAGCACATCATGTCTTGACTTAACAGGCATCACCATGAAGTTAACGTTTGTTGTTCTTGAATGCTTCCCGTCAGAGAGTGTGACTGGGAAGCTAATTTGGCCTAGCGGGAAGACCATTTCATTGCAGAACCCAGACAGTGGGTAGTCAACTGGTTCAAGTCTCGCTTTGTCTTCATCGTCGAACTGGTAAAAGCATTGTTCATAGATGATGTCTGCTGTGCTCCCCGGGTCAATGAAGACGTACTCAGTTTCATAATGACCGATGATACCAGTGATGACGATGGGTCGTGTGGCTCGGGGACCCCCGCGCACCACCGGGAAAATAACTTGTTGTTCTTGCCATGAAGGCTCATAAGGTCTCTTGCCTTTTTCTCTCACGCTATACCTTGGTCCATTGACCATGTGTGTCTCTAGGCGTCGAACTTTCTTGTGATTTCCTTCATCGTGGCGATGGAGCTGTCGTGTTTCTTTGCGCACGTTTTTCACTAAGTGGCTCAGCTTTCCGCTCTTTAGTGCTCTCTCGATTTCTTGACGCAAGCTGTAACAATCATCTGTTAAGTGGCCTGTATCCTTGTGGAAATCACAATACAGATTGGGGTCTTGCCCCTTTTTGTTCGTCATAGGCCTGGGAGCCTTAAAATCATGGTTCTCCGTCATTAGCACCTCTTTTGGTGTTTTTATGAGCGGAGTCCAATGCTTTTCACGATTATCATCTCGGACTGCCTTTCTATAACCGATGCGATCAATGGTATCACGCGCGTCTTCCTTATAGCGGGATCGTTCTTCATAACGGGGTCGTTCATTATAACAGCTGGAGTGGTTGGCCTTCCACCCAGGGTTCTTGCCTTTGTTGCGTCTGTTGTCGTCGCGCGAGTGACCCCCTTTAGAAAATCTATCCTCAGATCGATAGTTGTTGTTTCGTGCGAGTGACTCTTCCGTTTGCGCGACTATCTTCGCGGCTTCCATTAGTTTATCCCACTCCTTGGGCATTCCATCCTTCCCGGTGATGGTTCGAATTAGGCTATCGCAGCGGATGGCTTTCTTAAAGTGGCAGCGCATGAGTTGTTCACTCACGCCCCCGATCTCCAAACATTCTTTGTTAAAGCGCGTAATGAAATCTTCCAAACCCTCGTTATCTCTTCGCCAGATATCTTCAACTTCAGCTGTGTCGCGCTGGTACCGCCTTTGCTGACTGAAGTGACTCAAAAACTGAGTCCTGAAATCTACCCATGATTTTATCTTTCCCGGAGGAAGGCTGTCGAACCAGGCGCGAGCAGCCCCTGTTAATGTTTGGATAAACAGATGACACCACATGGGCATGTTCCAACCTCCCATGCAGCCCACGCTAGTAAACACTCTGACGTGATCATCGGGATCAGTCAATCCGTTAAACTTTCCGACAGTCGGAGGTAACTTTCCTCTCTTGAGCGGTGCTAGTGCTATCTTTGGGATGAAATTTGAGTGCTCTATAGCTTCCTCTGGTCGATAGGCGAGGCGAAAGTCACGCTCTGCTTCTTCGGTATAACCAACGTGTTGCCTTGGTTTGTAGTACTCGTGATTTCTTTGCAAACGATTGAAGACCGAAGATTCGTCATCGTTTTCCCAGGTTGGATCATTTGGGTCAGTTTCTTCCCACTCATCATTCATGTTGCGCGGCGTGAGCCGGCTATGAACTGGGCCTCTTTGGAAGTTCGACGGTTCGTCATAGTAACTTTCTGTCTCCCCCCGTGTATCGCGCGTGTCCTGCACGCTTAGTCTTCGGGTAGGGGGAGGTCTGTTGGCTCTTCCATGGATATTTTGCGGTGGTGGCATCTGGCGCGGCCCGTGACTTGGGCCGGTTGGTGTAACCAAGGAAGGTTCTGCCGTTAGAACTGCTTGCTGCGCGCTCAAGGATTGATATGCCGCGTTAATGGTGGCGAGTTGCTTGGCGTACCATGAGGCTGGGGTTTCACCCTCTGGTAGCCCTAATAGCGCTGAGATATTCTGAGGTAGAGCTGGGTTCGAAGGCCCAGCACCGTTGTTTCCTGGGGTAGCTTGAGCGATGCGGGTGAAACTCCCGCGCGGACCCCCAGTGTTAGCCATCTCGATCTCGCCGATTTCTTCAACGTGTTGGGGTTGGATGTTTTGGTTATCCACCTCCAACGCTGCGTTAGGGTCTGCTCCAAGACCAACAAACTCGGGAATGATTCCTTGACCAGCCATGATCGAAGGAAGAAAAACAACGAAAACTCAGGAAATAAGAAGATGGAAGTGGTTTGTAGAAAAAATCGGTGGGCGCCAATGAAGAAACACTGAACTAATTAAGGAACTAATCAGTTTGGTTTATGTTTCTACCACGAGGGTTTATCTTCTTGAAGGTTTCCTGAGCTCCTAATAACCGTGGTTTATCTGCAAAACAAAACACCGTTACTCGTTAAGAGGGGAATGTGGGGGTTTCCCTCTTAACCGGGCTCCGACGTGAGAATAAGCGACTGCTTTTGGGAGAGAATTAAGTATTAAGTGAGAGTAGAGGGAATGGAATGAATAACCTGTGAAGTGAAGGTCTCTATTTATAGCCGGAGAGGTGCAAGAGGGTGTGGGCTGATGGGCCTTGGGCCGGAAGGCGACAACATAGAGGATATGCTCCTTGTCTCACTGGTGTCGACCGTTAGTGGCTTCTAGGAGCTTTCTGGAGTTGGCGCAACGTGATTGGAGCCACGTGTCACTGTTGTCGGCCTGGTCGCCCTTCTGCCATCAGCAGGTAAGTGGAGATCGTGGGGCAGTTGTCTCTGCCCTATGATTGGTGCCACATAGGCGTCCTTAAGTACTTTTTGTCTCCTGCATGTCAGACGATCGTGGAGCACGATTGCGCAGGAACAGAAGGATCCTGATTGGCTCCTTTATTCTGCCACTTGTACCTTGTGTACTATATGAAAAGGCCTTGCGCCGTAGTTACGCATGGTTCTTGCTGGGCACGTTATTGCCTCGCGCTAGGCATGCGCTTTCAGATGTTCTTTTTTAGAATGCTAAGTGTTGCTAACTGGAGTTTACTCTTGTGTGGACCTCGCGCCACGTTACACAGATGTCTTGTAGCCTGCGCGAGGTTGGCAATCAAGAAAATTGCTAAGTAAGAAGTATGGTCCCGCGCGACCTTAAAGGGGGTTGCGCGACTTTTTGGGACCATACCCTTCATAGTCTGTGTGATACATATTTATTTTTCATGAATGACACAAATTTCCCTTTCCTTATTTCATTTCTTTCTGATATGCCTTCCACCTGTTTGTAGAAAGTCCCAAGAGAAAACTGATCAAAATTTACAGACCCACATTGAATCTACAACGATTTCAAGATTGTACTTTTCTATTAGTATGGATTTCCAATCTTGCATCATATGTTATTACATCTACTGTAAATCATGTGCCCTAATTTCCTCTTTTGAGCTAAACTCCTGAGCCTTTAAACTGTTGTTTGAACATTTTCAGCCCCCGCCGGTTCCATCACCATCTCTATGGATCTGTTCATGCTAGAACCTATAACCATCGCTTACGGTCGGTGGAGGCCACTACCTTACCCTTGTCGTCGGAGTGGTGTTCTGATGGTGGTCCACTTCTTCCCAATCATAAACCAAATCATTTGATTGATTCTTTTTGCCTCCGTCTCAATCTTTAACCCAACCCACCAACTAATCCAACTGGTTCCCACCTAAACAATTAATCAAGAGTAAACAACCATCTAGACACACATATCAGCTTAAAACAACAACCTTGACGGTTGGTATGATGAAAAAATCCAACACCAACAATAACCACAACAATGGATTATCGCCATCGCCACCAGAGTATGAAGCATCGGCGACGAACTGACGGACTCTCACTCTCAATTCATTTGAGTTTCACTTTTTGGATATTAGCTATAATTATTGTCTCTGTTGTTTCTGAGTTTTCTATAATTCTATAAATATGAGAATGGTGGGACACGTGGAAGGTGAAAGGAAGACCAGGTATGTGTGTCATCAAGTTATACAAACCAGCTGTCACTCACAATAACAGCCCAAACCCCAAAAATAACCCACGATTTTCTTGTAAACCATTGTACCATTACAATTACATAGAGTACAAGCAATGTTGCTAGGTAGTGTTATTATATAATCAACTAGTTGATTTTCACCCCGCGCGTTGCGGCGTGGACCCAATGACTACAAAAGGCGTGTCAGCAACGGCAAGCAGATACCGAATATTAAAACATAAATAAAAAAGACGTGGTAAGGATAGTCACTCCGTAAAAAAAAACGATTTTAAAGAACCTAATTTATAATAATATGACCCACACATCCTACAACGTTGGAAATTCGGTTGTTTTCAGTTCAGTTATTACGGTGCTAACACGTTAAAATATGGATGAGGTCGGTACCGGTAACGACACCGAAAATACCGATCCGGAAAATCATCGAAATTAGGTACCGGCACCGAAAATGCTCGGTACAATACGGTATGGTATTTGAAGGTAAAAATCAATAAATACAGGTAAGGTGCTAGACCGGTGTTAAACCGAAAGTAACGATTCTGAAAACGCCAAAAGGTAGGTACCAAATTGGTACCGGAAATGATTTGGTATAGTAAATTTGGTACCGGTACGATACCGGTTTGATTACAGGATTTGATATGATTTGTTCATCAATATTATAAATATCTAAGTTAATTTTACATGCTACAATTCATTCATTACAGAAAAAGACAAAAAAAAACAAAATAAGTTGTTGTGTATATAAAACCTCATTCAAATGAAATACACTTTACTTACTGGGTGTATGAAAAGTAACCTAAACGGTGCAATTACTTGCATTGTTGCGTTGCTACAGGATTTGATGAGCTCGGTTGGTCCGAAAATACCGTTACCGAAATCCCCAAAAGTGGGTACCGGTACCGAATATACCTGGCACGGTACAGTTCGGTACCGGTTGATACTGGTACGACACCGGTATTTGAGGGTAAAAACCAGTGAATACCGGTGCCGAACTGGTACCGAAAATACACCGGTTTGGTAAATCAGGTACCGATACCGGTACCTGATACCATTTGCTCATCTGTTAGTGATGTTACTATTTATAGGTAATTTAATATATAGGTAATTTGTTTCACATTGATATACTTTTATTACTTTTGCTATGTATGATCACCTCTCCACTAACAAATTGATGATAGTATCTTTAAATTACTTGAAAAAAAATAACCAAACCAGCTTCAAAAATAACCAAACCAGCCGACTGGTTACTGTTCAAAACCCTCAAAATTTAATATAAGGATAATGTTGCTAATTAATGTTAAACTAGAATAGAGTACTAAAAATGTAGTGACACTTAACAAAGTAATGATTACATTTTAATCCTGCTGTCCATCGACAGTTTTCGAATGCCCTGTTCGTAACTTCAGTTGGATAGAAAGTTACCCGATGTTGTTGAGTTTTTCTTCAGGTTGATGTTTAAAATAGTAACCTGGCGGCCGAAGTATGACCCAACGTCTTTGATCTGGGGTTTTCGGACCACAACGGACGTGAAAAGCATGTTTACATGTAAAGCACTTGAAGATCAATAAGCATTGCAGTTCACCATTACAATAGTAGCATAGACCAATATCACTTTTAGTCCACGCAACTAATGACATAGGATGTTTGTGAATGCGGAAGGTAACTAAACGCCCAAACTTCATATTAATAAATTTATAAACACCTCTCCGGTCATTGAGAGAATCATTAACACCTTGTTCGGACCGGAGTATTAACGGAGCACAAGCTGAATGTATTGACTGGCCACACTCTTGACAGTGATAGAACCAGTTTTCAGGAATAAGCTCCTCCTCACAAACTTCACAGAAGTAGTCGCTCTTGTAGTCCTCAATTGGGAAGTAACTTGGCTTTAGGGGGTGCATGTCATACTTGTTCTTAATTGTCTTGGGCAAATGCAAAGCACACCTGTTATCCAGGTAGAAATCACAAAAACTGCATCTAAAACAAAACTCATCTCCATTAATGGTAATATCACAAGCATGACATGCTAGTGTACTACTTGTGGATTGGATTGATGATGCTTCTACTCTTGAAAGTAAGTGATTCGGATGCGCTTCATGCGTAAGTCTTTCAGGTATAAATCCACAATGCACATTAACTCGATAGTTACATACGGAATAAATATATCCAAATCCGTAGCAACATAAACCACAAATATTGCACTTAAACCCCGTATAAGCCAACTCACTAGGAGGAGAATGAAAGAGTGCAAGCGAGTGTAGTGGATGGCCCGTATGGTTTTCTAGCTCACTTGGTAGTCTCGTGCACCACTTGTGGAGAAAAAACTTGCATCGCACACTGCACCGATAAAACGGCGTTGTTGTAATCGGTCTCACACATCCATCACATAGTAACTTAATCCTCCTCATTGGGTTGTGAAGAGTACGGGGTGCGTTGATAACGAGTAATGGGTGAGGATGACTGGGATGCATGTTATCAGATTTAATTTGTCAAAGTGTCGATAATCCCCACTAAGAAGGTGGTACGGTAAGATGTTGTGGGATTCATCAGGGAGTGGGTAGTGAAGAAGGTTAGGATAATCAGCAGCTTTAAAATTTGTATCAGATTTGCCTGTCCCTAAAACAATACATGATAAAGTATATAATAAGCTTTTGATCTATATTATTATTCATATTACAAAACGTTGGGTACGCTCATATATGTCAGTGTCAATCAATATTATTATTATTGTTTATTATTATTATTATAATTATTATAATTATTATAATTTATTATTATTATTATTATTAATCTCACTTCTCATACAATATATAAAATGCAAATTTAACTTTTAATGAATAGTTTTTTCTTTAATAACTATCATTCGTTAAATTTACAAAAAAAAAAATCAACTGAATTGTCGATTAGGTTTAATTTATTGTTTGTGAAATTCTGATATAAATACTGTTGAAAACAAAGTTGTATACAAAATCGAGGTTTTTTTTTTGCTACCGTAAAGTACCGAACGAACCGATACTGATCAAATATCAAAGGTACCAATATCAGTATCATCAGATGCAGTATCGGTATCATCGTATCAGTACTCATTTTCATGGTTTTCGATATGATCGAAACCATCGTAGATAAACTTCCTTATCATAAACTATATCAAGTTCCGGTAATGTAATTAAGCAGAACGACCGCACAATATCAGTACCGTTATCAGTGTTATCGGAGTCGATAACTGTATTTGTTTTTATTGTTTTCTAATCGATTTGAATTGGTTTCGATATTTTTTTGTTACCTGTACCGAAACCGCAATGTAACTTTTTAAGTCATAACTTTATGTTTGTGACTTTTATTTATGTTATTGTAACAATTGTTTTATATTTATGTATATATCAAGTTCCCATAGTATCACACATGGGAATCTCACTAGTTTTTAATAAAATGAAGGGAGAACAACAAAAAAGAAAGTCATATTTACCATGTGAGAAGATGGACATGAAGGGCTCTCCCCTCGATAGCGCGCAATCTAGGTGGACGTAGTACCGGCATTTACCACATTTGTATAGCCAATCTCTTTCACTAATGCTCGTTACACAAATCCTACACTTGCTATGATATGGTATAACTGTAAAAGAATATGAAAGAGTGAGCTTGTGAACATGATGCTCTAAGCTTAACTTGAACGGAAGGGTAACACAATCAACGTGGATCAAGAAGTAAAAATAAGTGCTACAATGATAGAAGAACCCTTCATGTTTTTTTCCACAAGCATAACACTTGCTCATGATGGGGTCAAGGGTAATAGAGGTCAGTGGGTGTGGGTGGCTAGGATGATGAATCATAGTTTGCTCCGCAAATGTTGCACAACATAAATCGATTTCATAATCACAGGTAGAACAATGATAATGGATACTATCTAGATGTTCTGTAAGACAACTATGACAACTCCAGGAATTTGAACTTTTTTAAGGCGAAGAGTATGGATAGGGTGTGCTGGAAATCGAAGGGTTGTGGACAATTCTTTGCAGGATTTGTGGAGCGAGTAGGAACATGATGATTGGCTACACCTGTAGTAATATCGATGGTACCAATCAATTCGATATCCACAAACGTCACATTTGCACTCAAACTTTTGCATGTTGATCAAATCTTGGTCATCAAAATCTTCATCATCTTCTTGATAGTTTTGATACATTAATTGCAAATCTTCAAGATTGAGTGGATGTTCGTGTTGGATGATCTCTTCTGGTTGTACCTCTTTGAACTCCATTATAATTCTTTTTATATCTCACACTTTCAATATGATGTTAACTAACTGCAACATACCATGATATGATGTTAATTAACTGCAAGATACCATACACCTTAACAAGAAATGAGATAGATCTGGAAGGTTTAAAAAGATAAAGACACTTCAAAGTACATAAGAATTAAATGCGTACCTCGTGATTGATGGAGATTATACAACACATACAATTTTGAATGTGGTTATTGTGACAACTGTGTTCGGTAATCGATGTACGATGTAAAACAATGATGATTATTAATGAAACAATGTGCTTTGGTGTTATTATATGTTTTCTGGTGTTCTATGTGTGTATTTGTGTTGGTGATTTTTTTTTCAATACGATTCGATTCCGATTGCAAGCTTTAAATCTCGTTCTGGAAGGTTATACGCAAACTGGTGCGTAAACGCAGTCAGTATAACGCGACAAACACTCCGGAATAGTGACATAGGCTAAAAATACCTTAAATAACCTCCACATAACTTAGAAATAAGTTTTGAATGGGTTGGTGTGTTGAAACCAAGCTTGTTCGATCGCAGGGACTATTTGTGTCAAACTGCGAAACTATGCCGATTTGAACTGTAACGAACATTCCAGAACATGACCATAAGTTAAACATACCCTAAATATCCTTTACATAGCTTAGAAATAGGCTTTGAGGAGTTCGGTGAGCTAAAATAAACTTTATGCTCATTCAGGGACTAAAAGCGTCAAAAAGTGCATAAGTTTGCATTTTCGCGCATAACTTACGTTCTGAATACATCCGGACATCCAAAGTTTATGTAAGCATTAAATATTTTATTTTAGTGTTTGGCATGATAAAATCCCATTCGTCGCTTAATTTGGATCGTTTTTGCGTTCGTTACGACTTCCGTCGTAATTAAGCGAATAACGCAACCGTACGACCAAACGAACCAACATCCGAGATGTATTTGAGCATATTTTAAGTTCCCTATACTTTAAATTTATTTTAGAGCCTTGAAATGGGGTTAACGGGGCTTAAAAGTGCCAAAAATCAAGTTTTACAAGTGCAGGGACCATTTTTTTAAATTTCTGGCAGATTCAATGAACCTAGTCCATTTTGAAGTATTGGTGGTTTTAACCCATGGTTTTGTAAAACCATGGGCTGGAATTCAATGAACATAGTACATATTAGGGGCTCCCATGGTTTTAGAAAACCATGGGCACACATGTAAGGTCCAGATCAAAGCTCAGTTTACGATAAACGATCTTATCGGTTAAAGGAAATCTATAAATACCCCATGATCTCAACCCCAAAAACCCACACCTTTGAAATCTGAATTTGTTCTCTAAGTTGATGTGTTTAACACTTCATACCTGAGAATATTCGGATTCAAAACTTCCATTCTTGGACCCGTTGTAAGTGTTCTTTCGTTCTTTTCATTCGTTTTAGCGTTAAAGTCAAACTGCGTTTGACTTTCTGCATTGACCAGTTTATGGTCAACGTGAAGTTCGTTTGAACTTCATAACATGAGCGTAATCACGATGGTTATAGTACCTTGTGACTATACCTACTGATTACCGCGTTATCTAGTCTCAGTGACGAGTCGTAGTTTCGGCCAAAATGCGCATTTACGCGTATTTTGTAACCAAACTACTTGTGGGTATCAAAACTGTTTGTTTTGATACCAAACCTGTTTTCAAACCTTGTTAAACATGTTCTAACATGTTTAGCTCGTCACTTTTAGTTTTGTGCTTGTCTAGGGTCGTAAAGGTAAGCGATCTATACAATCGCTTATACTTTCGAACACGACCCGTTTGGTCGATCATTAGGATCCGACCAAACATGTTTAGTGACCATAGTAGCATAGGGAATAACCTTTCGAGGTTATACCTTATGGTCACCTAGTTTAGGTAGTTGTATGATAAGTATTTTATATGCCTTAGGTAAATTACCAAAATACCCTTTTCATGTATAATTGGTAATTAAGCTTATGTAACCTAAACTTTTGTCACATAACTGATTATACAACATGATTAAACATGTAATGGCATATAATACTTGTCATGGGACTAGTTAGACGTAGCGATCGCGCTTTGCGCGCACGACGCGTTAAAGTAGCGTAAGCTACCTTAATGGGTCGCGATGGGTCGAAAGCACTTAGGTTAGGTTTCATTTAGGATGTAGGCTTTGTTAAACCATATCACATGAGTTCCAACACTCATTTGGTTTACAAGACCTCATTCTGTCCGATCTTCCGATTTAGGCGTCTATTGTTTGACTAGTGATTCGATTACTAGGTGCTGCTTGATTTCTCTGGTTTACTCGAGTTTGTTGAAGTACTATTGATTGAGGATACCTTGCACTACATGTGAGTACATAGTTCCCCTATTTTACAACTTTCAATTGTTTTGGGGTGATTCATATGTACAAATGTTTTCAAGGTTTAAAGGATGATTTCAAAAACGAATAGAACGAACTTGTTGGTTGTAGTTACATAACGAATGACATTCATTAGCATTGATCAAGCCGACCAGTATTAGGTTATGGTACCATAGGATCCGACAAATCCCGTTATTACACTATACCCATGGTTATGTGTGGGTGTTGTGGGTAACGACCGAATCTGTAATTATTAACTTACCCTTTGGTGGTCTGTTAATAAGAGAAGCGAGGAGCGAGGTAGTCGAGTCATGAAGGTTTGAATGTTATTAACGAGACGACCATATATAAGTTTTTCACAATTAAAATGATGATGATCTAAACGATTTAAACGAGTAAACGATTTGGAAACGATTTGGAGACAATGTTAAACGATTTGGGTAAACGATTGGTTTTTGGCTAGTGTTTAGATAACTGGACGGGGGTAATATGGTGAAAACATGGTAGATACGCCGCTGGTACTTCTTATATATAAGTGTTTTCAACATATTACATACCGTGGCGTTATTTAGTTCACTTGGGTAAACGATATTGAAACGATGTCACTCAACGATGTTTTCGAAACAATATACGAGTTTTATTAACGAGTTTATACGAGATGTTTTACAAGATGGTATTCTAAAACAAAAAGCTTTTGGGTTAAGAATCATGGCTACGAAATTTTATAAATTATAACCATCTTGATTTGAGTTGGTTAATCATGTTGCAATATTATACACTTTTAAAAACAAGGTTTTCGAGGTATTGCAATATAAGTAAACAAGCCATGATTCCAATACTCTTATAAAACCTATGTACTCGCTAGCATTTCCTTGCTGACTTTGTTTTTACATATGTTTCAGGTGTTGTTGCTTGATTGACGTTCTAGGATGCATGCGTCACATAGGATCTGGACGAGGCCTTAGTGACATATAACTATGATAGACGATATAAAACTTGTTTGTTCTACGTTAAGACAATGTTAATGTTTAATATTATCAATAAAACAAAACACTTTTTGTATCCATGGTTATGAAACGATAATTCTGTTACAACACTCCCCGACGTTTCCGCCACGCTTTGTTGTTTTACGTGGTCGGGGTGTGACAGAAGAGTTGGTATCAGAGCCAATGGTTATAGGGAATTAGGTTATTAGTAATTCTTTGACCTAGACTATAACTTCTAAGACCCCAACACAAGTTTATTTGCGTTTAGATTTTTAAAACAAAATCGTCACCTATCCTTAGGTGATACCCACAACGAGAACACAATTTTCGAATCCGCTTTGAAAATTAATCATCCATTCTAGGATGATTGATTACTAGGTTTTGAACCCTCTGTTGTATGGTTTTGAACCCTTCCAGTTTAACTCATTTTTGGCTTAGTGCCTTCTGAGTTTTCAAAATCTCGTTAAAGTTTGGGTCTAAATAATGTGAACACGTGCAAACTGGAAGAGTGAGTGCCTGTACTCTGAGTTTTCTGTCTAAGGCTAGAGTGTTCGTACAAATCCACATAATCGGAACAGTCACTCTTACCTGGGAACTCTTGGGGTGAGTATTCACTTATAGGCGAGCATGTCTTCGGCGATACATTATATTGACCCATTTACTTTGATTAGTCACTGTGTGTCGTTTGTTTGTTCGAGGTAACGAACAAATGATCGCCTTTCTTGTGTTTTGTCGATGTTTTCAATACCTCTTTGTTTTTCCAATCGTCGACCCCCCTCGTGGGCGAGCGTACAATCTGAATGCAAACGAGGCTCGAGCTGACAACCTCGTTGTCAGAGGTACCTTGGTTGTCAATGGTACGTTTCTTGTTATAAACCTGCATCTATTCTTTTTGATTCTGGTGCTGATAGAAGTTTTGTTTCATTGTCATTTGAGCCTTTGCTTGCGATACCTAGAACCAAACTGAGGAAACCCTTATCTGTCGAAGTTGCTACTGGTAAACCTCTTGTTCTCAATTCTGTTATTCGTGATTGTCAGTTGAACCTTGATAACCATCTTTTTCCTATTGACCTCACACCGATGCAACTTGGGAGTTTCGATATTATCGTTGGAATGGATTGGTTAACCAAACACCACGCTGAGGTGGTTTGCTTCGATAAGATTGTTCGTATTCCTTTGTCTTCCGGCGATGTTCTAGAATTTCGTGGCGAAAAACCACCAGATGGTTTGAAGCTTATGTCGTGTTTGGAAGCCCAAAGGTATCTACGAAAAGGATATGTTGCTTTTCTGGCACATGTCACCGAGGAGAAAAGTAAGAGCAAGAGTATTCAGGATATTCCGATTGTTCGGGATTATCCGGAGGTGTTTCCTGATGAACTGCCTGGTTTGCCTCTAGTTCGTCAAGTCGAGTTTCATATTGACCTTGTACCCAATGTCAACCCGATTGCAAAAGCACCTTATCATCTTGCACCGTTGGAGATGCAAGAGTTATCGAAACAGCTTCAAGAGTTATCTGATAAAGGATTCATCCGACCGAGCTTTTCACCTTGGGAGCTCCTGTCCTCTTCGTGAAAAAGAAAGATGGATCTTTTCGAATGTGTATCGATTATCGTGAGCTTAATAAGCTCACCATCAAAAATCGATATACCCTACCTCGAATTGATGATCTCTTCGACCAACTGCAGGGTGCTTCATGATTTTCCAATATCGATCTGCGTTCTGGGTATCATCAACTTCGTGTTCTCGAAGAAGATATTCCCAAAACTGCTTTCCGCACAAGATATGGGCATTACGAGTTCACTGTCATGCCTTTTGGTTTGACGAATGCTCCAGCTATCTTTATGGACTTAATGAATAGGGTCTGCAAACCTTATTTGGACAAGTTCATTATTGTGTTCATCGACGATATTCTCATTTATTCAAAATCTCGAGCCGAGCACGAGCAACACCTTCGCTTAACATTAGAACTCCTGAAGAAGGAACAACTTTTTGCTAAATTCTCCAAGTGTGAATTCTGGTTTAAAGAAGTTCAATTCTTGGGTCATATAGTCAATGAGCAAGGTATTCATGTGGATCCATCCAAGATTGCTGCTATTAAGGACTGGAATACACCGACGACACCTACGGAGATTTGATTTTTTCTTGGTCTTGCTGGTTATTATCGTCGATTCATTTCAAATTTCTCGAAGATTGCGGTTCCACTCACTGCTTTGACTCAGAAGAATAAGCCTTTCGAGTGGGGACCCAAGAAAGAAGGAGCGTTCCAAACGCTGAAGCAGAAGTTATGTAATGCTCCTGTTCTATCTCTGCCCGAAGGAAGCGATGATTTCGTTGTCTATTGCAATACGTCCAACTTAGGCCTTGGTTGCGTCCTTATGCAACGAGGTAAGGTTATTGCATATGCATCTAGACAGCTGAAAGTTCACGAGAAGAACTAAACGACTCATGATCTTGAGTTAGGAGCTGTGGTTTTCGCGCTTAAAATCTGGAGACACTACCTCTATGGAACAAAGTGTGTGGTTTTCACAGACCACAAAAGTCTCCAGCATATTCTTAATCAGAAAGAGCTGAATATGAGGCAACGACGTTGGTTTGAACTCTTGAACGACTATGATTGCGAGATTCGCTACCATCCTGGTAAGGCGAATGTCGTAGCTGATGTGCTTAGTCGAAAAGAATGAGTCAAGCTTCATTCTGTTCGAACTCTAGCTGATCTTCAATCTCGTGTCCTTCAAGCTCAACAATTTTGTGTTTCACAAAATTTGATGGGTACGGAATTGCCACGTCAACTTGAGCTTATGCTCGAAGCGAAAGACGATGGTTTGCTCTATTTTAAGGATCGATTGTGGATTCCGAAACAAGACGATCTTCGCACCTTGGTAATGGACGAATCTCATAAGTCTCGATATTCTATCCATCCTGGTGCTAATAAAATGTACAAGGATCTTCGTACTCGGTGCTGGTGGCCTGGTATGAAGAAGGATGTTGCCTTGTATGTATCGAAATGCCTAACTTGTCTCAAAGTCAAGGCCGAACATCAACGACCTTCTGGCTTGCTTGTACAACCAGAGATACCAGTTTGGAAGTGGGAGAACATTGAGATGGATCTCATCACTAAGTTACCGCGTACGTCTAAAGGTCATGATGCTATCTGGGTTATTGTCGATCGATTAACGAAATCAGCTCATTTCATTCCGATTCGCGAGGATCTATCTGCTGATAAACTTGCAAAGATTTATGTTGATGAGATTGTGACACGACATGGTGTGCCTTTGGATATCATCTCTGATCGTGATGCTCGATTTTCATCTCATTTCTGGAAGGCCATGCAATCTGCTTTGGGAACCCAACTGAATCTAAGCACTGCTTATCATCCCCAAACAGATGGCCAATCTGAGAGAACGATTCAAACTTTGGAGGATATGCTTAGAGCATGCGTGATAGACTTTGGTGGTAATTGGGATTCTCATCTGCCACTGATCGAGTTCTCTTACAACAATAGTTATCATACTAGCATTAATATGGCACCATTCGAAGCTCCCTATGGTCGAAAATGTCGTTCACCTGTCTGTTGGAACGAGACCGGTGAAGCTCAGCTTACTGGACCTGAGCTCGTTCTGGAAACAACTGACAAAATCAAGAAAATCCGCGATAATCTTGTGACAGCTCGAAACCGTCAAAAGAGATATGCGGATTTGGGACGCAAGCCCTTAGAATTTCAAGTCGGAGATCATGTCCTACTCAAGGTTTCACCTTGGAAGGGAGTCGTGAGATTTGGAAAGAAAGGAAAACTTGTACCTCGATATGTGGGACCATTTAAGATTGTGGAAAGAATTGGAAAGGTTGCCTATCGTCTAGAGCTATGTAACACCCTTAAATTTTCACTTGATTTTAGTAATAGGTTATACCATTTCAAATATAATATTGTTTAATTAACATGACTTTCATAAACAAAGTTCATAAGTAACATCAACCTTAGTCAACTAATGACTAAGTTAAAACATTTTAAAAGTTGTTTAACAAGTGTTTACAATCCATACACAAAAGTACTAAAGATTTAAGATGTTGCGGAAGCTTCAAAATGTAGTGTTCGGTTCTTCATCATATGCTTGATCGCCATCCGTAAGTTCCCCAACATGACCTAATGTCAAAACCACATCAAAGGTTAGTTTCGACAATAATATAACACTTATAATCGAATTCTAGCATCAAAACTATTGAAAACAACAAAATTCTTCGGATCAGGTCGCTCGCGCCGCGCGAGAGACGTTACGCGGGTCGCAAGGACCTCCCGCGTGTCGCGGCGTGTTTCAGGTGGCCTTCCGCGTGGCGCGGGGGCTCACGTTTTCCAGCAGCTCAAGTTTTGTGAGCTGCATTTGCTGCCAGCTCCGGAAAATCCAGTTTTTAACTTCGTTTGGCCATATCTTTTGACTCGTAAGTCCGTTTTAAGTGATTTTTCTTCCTATATGTCTATAAATTCAATACCGACATAACTATTATAAATTTGATACCCAAAATTTAATTTACGGACCGAAAGACCATATGTCACTATGTAATTATTCGACCCATTCTAACCTTACACATTTTTCTACCATTTAACTAATAAACCTATGGCGCCTTATGCCCAACATCCGAGGCTTGTTATCACCCGCATTTCTTACCAATTTCATGGTTTAATGCCTTTGTGACTATTATCGCCATTATCGTCTACTAGAATGTTTAAAACTACAATTTTCACAACTAATAGACCCGTTGGCTCATCTTGTGGAATCATCCACTTGTGATGACTACCAATTGGTTCGTTTACTATACTAAGTCTATTAATTCACATACAACCATAATCAATATAAATTCAACGCAGATTTCGATTCAACAATAAGATTTATAAAACTTATCAACAACTCACTTAATGTAACCAATCAAGTTACGTACCTTCAAAGTATGCCCTTCAAACGTGGTTCGCCACCCGCTTGTCCGCTTGACGCTCATGCGCCCGTTCCTATAGAGTTCATTTATGATGTGTTTAGAACTCTCTTTAAATCATAATTCGCATAATACACCAAACATCATGATTATGCGTTTTAACTTGGAATTTCAGTTTTAAGCCTTCATAGAGGCATTTCAACAAACACTTCGTGGGCAGATTTTTACAAGATTAAACATCAAATCTCTAGTTTACCATTTAGCCCTAATTTCACATCATTCAAACTTTTTACATGATTGATAACTTCTAATTTTCTGGAATCACTTCAAAATTGTCATTTTACACTAGATTAACAATCTATTTCCTAGTGTTCATCAAATTACACATAACCCACTAACCACCTACAATGGTGTTCATAGGTATCACTAAAATTTCATATGATTTCAACTTGTATTGGTCTAGGGTTTGTCCCTAGACACTATAGTTGTTCCTTAATCATCATAACATACACATGCAACTCTAATTTCAGATTTTTCCCAATTCATTAGAATTTCAAGTTGAGAGATTTATCAAGATTTTACATACCTTGTAATCCTCTTGCGATGAGGATCACGATTCTAAGCTCGGATTTTTGTTTGGACCAGATTTGCACCTCCAATTTGAGAGTTTAAGTAGAATTTTAGGGCTTGAAGGTGGGGATGTCGCCCCTGCTTGTTCTAATCGACCAGACACCTCCTTTTTGGGGGTATTTGGTTTTTTTTATTTGTTTAATAACAATTAAGTTTCAATTGTTACAACTTAAGCCCCTCCACTTTGATTAACATTTAATTTAGTTGCATTTAACCCTACTTTAAGTTATTTCTAGACTTGTAACTAACTAGGTTAAAATTCCTAGTTAGTAAATTCTTGTTTATTTAAACTTTATAATTCTAATATAAAGTTTTACATTTTCGGGGTGTTACAAGTCGTAGTCTTGCTTAGAGCGTCCGCTACCACATTTGCCTTTCCGGGGTGATAATGTATCTGACAATCGTAGTCTTTCACCGTTTTCAGCCATCGCCTTTGTCGCATATTTAACTCCTTCTGATCAAAGAAGTATTTCAAGCTCTTGTGGTCGGTGAATATGGTGCACTTTACCCCATACAAGTAATGCCTCCATATTTTTAATGCAAATACTACCGCTGCCAACTCGAGATCGTGCGTGGGATATTTCTTCTCGTGTATTTTCAATTGTCTCGAGGCATAGGCTATTACCTTGCCCCGTTGCATCAACACGCAATCGAGCCCCGATAATGAAGCATCCGAATAAACCACCATGTCTTCGACTCCGTCCGGCAATGTCAATTCCGGAGCTTGAGTTAACTTTTCTTTTAGCGTTTGAAATGCTTTCTCTTGATCAGCACCCCAAATGAACTTTTCTTTCTTCCGTGTTAGCTTTGTTAGCGGTGACGCAATCTTGGAGAAATCTTGAATGAATCTCCTATAATATCCCGTAAGCCCCAAAAAGCTTCTAATTTCCGAAGGGTTCTTTGGAAGATTCCATTTTGACACAGCCTCTATCTTTGACGGATCCACCAATATTCCGTCGGCACTTATGACATGGCCAAGAAATTGTACCTCTCGTAACCAAAAGGCACATTTAGAGAATTTTGCATACAACTTCTCTCGTCTAAGTGTCTCTAACACTTCTTGTAGGTGGTGTGCGTGTTCAGCTTCACTTTTCGAATACACCAAGATATCATCGATAAACACGATGACCGACTTATCCAACATTGGTTTGCAAACCCGGTTCATGAGGTCCATGAAAGCCGCGGGTGCGTTTGTTAGCCCAAATGACATCACGAGGAATTCGTAATGTCCGTATCTCGTGCGGAAAACCGTCTTCGGCACATCTTTTTCTTTGACCTTTAGTTGGTGATACCCAGATCTAAGGTCAATTTTTGAAAACCAGTTCGCACCTTGTAATTGGTCGAAAAAATCATCTATCCTCGGGAGCGGGTATCGGTTCTTTACCGTGAGTTTGTTTAGCTCCCGGTAATCGATACATATGCACATGATCCCTGTCACACCCCGACCACGTAGAACATACAAAACGTGGCGGAAACATCGGGGAGTGTTGTAACAGAATTAATGTTTCACAACCATGGATATTAAAGTTTCGTTTTATTCATCAAACAAGCGAGTTACATTGTCTTTAAACAAGAAGTAAAGAGTACATAACATAAATTAACTAGTTCTTGTCTCGTTTTAAGTCACTAAGGCACAGGTCCGCCTAAGTATGTCTTGATAAGTCCTATGCATCATCTCCTGAAAACACACGTGAAAATAGGTACGTCAGCATAAAAATGCCTGTGAGATACATAGGTTTTGTGAAAATGAGATTCATGACTTATGTTTAAGAAAATGTTTAGTCATGAACCTTTTAGTTTGCTTTGTTTTGTAAATCATTTAAAAAGCAATAAGATCAGATGATATGTATAAGTAAGAGAATTATGTATGGTTAAATGAATAACCAAGTAAAATGAGTTTGTAAAAGATAAGTTGTTTTGTAAAACAATGTCTTGTGAAAAGTATGTTATTTGTATAAAATGTTATATATCTCAAATTGAAATGATTCAAATAACGCTACAATATGTGATATCATACAAGCACTTATATATAGGAAGTACCTGCGGCGTATCCACCATGCTTGTATCATATTACACACTCCTCGTTACTTAAATCACTTACTCAAACCAAACCACCGAAGTAAAATGTTTATGTATAATCAAATGTCTAATGTCTATGTCAAATGTTTATGTCAAAAGTCCTTGTATAAACCATGTCAAATGTTGATAGTCCAAAAGTAGTCAAGTAATGTGTAACAAATGTTTATGTATGGTAAGTAAAATAAGACTACTTAAACCATAAGTAAAAATGTACAAAACAAAGTATTTTGAGTAAATCAAAAGTTATGTTTTGTAAAATATATGCATGCTATACTGAATATGAACATTTATGCGGTATTGTGAAAATTCATACATCCAAGCCTTGAGACAGTCGGATAACTATGTAAAAATGAGTTATCAAAAGAATATGTATTCGGATTCGGTCATTCCTTACGTCCAAACAAACCCGAGATTTCAGGAATGGGATTTGTCAAGTCCTATGGTACCACTACCTACTACCGAGCGGCATGATCGGTGTTAATGAATGTACATTGTCTCATTTAAACAAACCAAATGTCATACCAAAATGTAAGCATGTGATGAAGATAATGTACCTAGTATGCTAGAGTAAACATACAAGGTAGAGCTGTAAAACAATGTGTCCATATGTTACTGGAACATATGCAACAGAAATGCAATGTAAAATAATGTACTAAGCATGTACTAAATGGACATACATAGCATGAAAACAATGAAATCATGTACTATAAGTGTACTATTGAACATAACAAGTATATGATGTGAAAACAGGAAAGCATGAAAGTAACAAGTAGGCACATGTGTTTCACCCCAAAACAGTTTGGAAAACAGTAAAAGAGGGGTCTATGTACTCACTTGAGATTGTTCAGTAGTCCTAGGATAACCACCAAGCAATGCTAGAGATCTCAGAATCAAACGGCACCTAATATAGGTAACTATATTAATAAACCGGACCTAAATCGGAAGATCGGGTAGAATGAGGGTTTGTAAACCAAACGAGTGTAGAGACTTGTCTCATTTGGTTTAACAAAGCCTACATACTGAATGAAACCTAACATAATTGTTTATGACCCATTACGACCCGTTTAGGTAGCTTATGCTACTTTAACGCGTCGTTCGCGTGAAACGCGTTCGGACCGCCTAACTAGTCCTATGACAAGTGCTATATGCCTAAACATGTTACATAATCAGTTATGTGACAAAAGTTTAGGTTACATATGCTTAATTACCAATTATACTTGAAAAGAGTATTCTGGTAATTTACCTAAGGCATATAAACTACCTATCATACAACTACTTAAACGATGTGACCATAGGGTATAACCTCGGAAGGTTATTCCCTACCTACTATGGTCACCTAATGTGTTTGGTCAGATCCTAATGATCGACCAAATGGGTCGGGTTCGAGGTATAAGCGATTTATTAGATCGCTTACCCTACGACCCTAGACAACATGGTAATCAGTAGGCATAGTCCCAAGGGACTATAACCAACGTGATTACACTCACGTTGCGAAGTTCAAACGAACTTCGCATTGACCATAAACTGGTCAATGCAGAAAGTCAAACAAAGTTTGACTTTCAGACTCGAAAGACTCGAAAAGCAATAAAAGAACGAAAGAATACTTACGAAGGGTCCCCGAATGCTAATCTCGATTCAAGAATCTCAGGTATGAAACAATGGTTTCAACTTAGAGTTTCTCAAATCAAAATTCTAGTGGTTTTGAAGCAATGGGGGGTGGGGTATTTATAGTTTTCGGGTAACCGTTAAGATCGTTTCAAGGAAACCGTGCTCGAATCCTACCCGTACATGTGTTGCAAAGTTGTGGTGACTAAAAATGGGTTCTTATCAGCTGACTAGACAAGTGTGCGTGTGTGGTTGAGGATTAAACAGCTGCAATCTGATGTTAAATACACTTAATCTGGTCTGGTTAGGCAGTCGCGTAGTGCTACTGAAAAGGCACTAGGCAGTCGCGCTACGCTAGCACCCCCTGTTTCAGAAATGTTTCAAAAGTGGCAGAAATGGTCCCTGCACGTGTTTAAGGCCTTTTTCGATGCGTTTGAACCCCGTTAACCTCATTTCAAGGCTCTAAAATGAAGTTAAAGTATAGGGAACTCAAAACATGCTCAAAAATATGCCGGATGATGGTTCGTTTGGTCGTACGATCGCGATGTTCGCTTAATTACGACGGAATGCGTCCAAGCGCGAAAAACGATCCAAATGACGCGACGAATGGATTTTTTCTTATGCCAAACACTAAAATAAAATGTTTTAGTGCTTACATAAATTTTTGGATGTCCGGATGTATTCAGAACGTAAGTTATGCGCGAAAATGCAAACTTGTGCACTTTTTGACACTTTTAGTCCCTGAATGAGCCAAAAGTTTATTTTAGCACACCGAACCCATCAAAGCCTATTTCTAAGCTATATAAAGGATATTTAAGGTGTGTTTAACTTATGGTCATGTTCCGGAATGTCTGTTACAGTTCAAATTGGCATACTTTCACAGTTTGTCAAGTTTAGTCCCTGTAAGCGAATTAGCTTGTTTTTGCCATACCAAAGCCTTCAAAACTTATTTCTAAGTTATGTAAAGGTTATTTAAGGTATGTTAAGCCTATGTCACTATTCCGGAGTGTTTGTTGCATTAAACTGGTTATATTTACGCATCGGTGCGCGTATAACCTTCTAGAAAGCGATTTAGAGTTTGGAATTGAACAAAAATTGATATGTGCAAATGATACACATATTTTTACAAATCCCAAGCATGAAATATAATAATTCATTGGTTTGGTATTTGTTTGATGGCCGTGGAGGCACAGGTGTTACAATCCCGTCTTTCTTTCTCACAAACAATACCGGTGCGCCCCAAGGAGACACACTCGACCTTATGAATCCCTTGTCAAGCAGGTCTTGAATTTGGGACATCAACTCTTGTAATTCCGACGGTGCGAGTCGGTACAAGGCTTTTGCTACGGGTTTTGTGCCCGGAATCAATTCGATCCCGAACTCTACTTTCCATTCAGGCGGTATCCCCGGTAAATCTTCCGGAAACACATCTTCATAATCTCGTACTACCGGTACATCTTCAATCTTCCATGATTCTTTCTCGGGCTCATTTGCGTATATCATGAACGCCTTGCATCCTCGCTTCATAAGCTTGTGAGCTTTCAGCATTGAGCACACTATGGGGTTACCTCCTTTTTCTCGATAAATGGTAACGTGTTTCCCGCTCGGAGATGTTAGTTTTATCTCTTTACGAAAACACACGACTTTTGCATGGTGCTGGCTAGCCAATCCATCCCAACGACTACTTGAAATTCCCCCATTGACATCGGGATTAGGTCTATCAAGTATTCTTCATCGTCGATGCTTAATTTGCAGCCTCGACAAACATCACAAACTATAAAACTTTTGTTGTCCCCTATTTCAACTTCTAAGGGCATAGGTAATTTTGTCAATATAAATGAAGGATGTCGAATAAATCCATGCGAAATGAAGGATTTATTCGCACCCGTATCAAACAATACACGTGCTGGAATTGAGTTAATTGTGAATATACCTGAAACCAAATCGGGTTCTGTCTTTGCTTCAGCCGCGGTAAGTTGGAAGGACCTCGCCTTCGCTTTGGGAGCTTCTGTTGGAGATTCTTTAACATCTCTCTTTCCAACTACGTCCGGGCATTCGGACTTTTTGTGGCCGGGTTGATAACATTTGTAGCAAACAGAAACTTTTCCCGGGCATAGCGAGGCCGTGTGCCCCGTCTTATTACATATGGGGCATGGCTTGTCTTTGAACCGACATTCCCCTTTGTGTCCCTTCCCGCACACTTTACAACTTGACGACCCACCTTTAGTATCCACCTTCTTTCCCGATTCTCCAGTTCGGGCTTTCTTTGTAGGGCTTAGATTCACATCATGTGCCCTTCGCTCACCTCTTTCGACTTTCTTCTTCAACTCGATTTCCCGTTCCCGAGCAACATTAATGATTTCGGTAAGGGTCTCGTATTTTGAAGGAGTCATAAACTCCCTATATTCAGCGCTCAACATATTGTAGTAGTAGTATATTTTCTGTTCTTCGTTCGTCACCAACTCACTACTAAACTTCATCTTATCCATAAACATCGCCGTGATCTTGTCTATGGTTTCACCCTTATGCCTAAGTTGCATGAACTCTTCCTTGATTTTGTTAATGACCGCCTTGGGACTATGATGTTTAAGAAATGGTGTCTTAAACTCTTCCCATGTCATGGTCCTTGCCGCTTCGGCCCCTATTTCATTCTTTTTGTTATCCCACCAATCCTTGGCTTGTCCTCTTAACTGACCCGTTCCGTAAGCAACGAAGTCGCTTTCGTCGCAATGGGTCCTTTCAAACACTCCTTCAATGTCGCCCAACCATCTTTGGCAAATTATCGGGTCGACTTCCCCGTTATAGATTGGTGGTTTACACGCCATGAATTCCTTGTATGAACACCCTTTGCGTTCCCCCGTTTTCTCCTTCATAAGGTTGACAATATCCTCCAACCTTTTAACTCGCTCTTCTACAAGCGACAACACCGTGCCTTGAATTTTGTCTATAAACCCAGATAGACTTCCTTCAATTGCCTTCCCTACCTCTTCGGCAATTATCTCTTTCATTTGTTCAGTGCTTGTTTGCACCGGATTATCATCATTCCCATCGGACATCTTGAAACTGAAATGTTTACATCAAACGTTAAACTTTCATTCATGACATTGCTTCTTTTGTTTCGGTTTACCCAAGTTCCTAACTTGCTTTAACCGTTCACATTTAATGCACTTTCCGGGTTTGAGTGTGTTAACACGCTCTTCCCATGCATAACAATTCGTTTCTCATTCCTTACATAAGACATAATCTACTAACATAATGAGTTAATTCTTACCGGACGATCGATCAAGCTTGAACCGAACACTTTGTTGACAACCTTAAGCTCTGATTACCAACTTGTAACACCCTTAAATTTTCACTTGATTTTAGTAATAGGTTATACCATTTCAAATATAATATTGTTTAATTAACATGACTTTCATAAACAAAGTTCATAAGTAACATCAACCTTAGTCAACTAATGACTAAGTTAAAACATTTTAAAATTTGTTTAACAAGTGTTTACAATCCATACACAAAAGTACTAAAGATTTAAGATGTTGCGGAAGCTTCAAAATGTAGTGTTCGGTTCTTCATCATATGCTTGATCGCCATCCGTAAGTTCCCCAACATGACCTAATGTCAAAACCACATCAAAGGTTAGTTTTGACAATAATATAACACTTATAATCGAATTCTAGCATCAAAACTATTGAAAACAACAAAATTCTTCGGATCAGGTCGCTCGCGCCGCGCGAGAGACATTACGCTGGCCGCGAGGACCTCCCGTGTGTCGCGGCGTGTTTCAGGTGGCCTTCCGCGTGGCGCGGGGGGTCACGTTTTCCAGCAGCTCAAGTTTTGTGAGCTGCATTTGCTGCCAGCTCCGGAAAATCCAGTTTTTAACTTCGTTTGGCCATATCTTTTGACTCGTAAGTCCGTTTTAAGTGATTTTTCTTCCTATATGTCTGTAAATTCTTTACCGACATAACTATTATAAATTTGATACCCAAAATTTAATTTACGGACCGAAAGACCATATGTCACTATGTAATTATTCGACCCATTCTAACCTTACACATTTTTCTACCATTTAACTAATAAACCTATGGCGCCTTATGCCCAACATCCGAGGCTTGTTATCACCCGCATTTCTTACCAATTTCATGGTTTAATGCCTTTGTGACTATTATCGCTATTATCGTCTACTAGAACGTTTAAAACTACAATTTTCACAACTAATAGACCCGTTGGCTCATCTTGTGGAATCATCCACTTGTGATGACTACCAATTGGTTCGTTTACTATACTAAGTCTATTAATTCTCATACAACCATAATCAATATAAATTCAATGCAGATTTTGATTCAACAATAAGATTTATAAAACTTATCAACAACTCACTTAATGTAACCAATTAAGTTACGTACCTTCAAAGTATGCCCTTCAAACGTGGTTCGCCACCCGCTTGTCCTCTTGACGCTCATGCGCCCGTTCCTATAGAGTTCATTTATGATGTGTTTAGAACTCTCTTTAAATCATAATTCGCATAATACACCAAACATCATGATTATGCGTTTTAACTTGGAATTTCAGTTTTAAGCCTTCATAGAGGCATTTCAACAAAAACTTCGTGGGCAGATTTTTACAAGATTAAACATCAAATCTCTAGTTTACCATTTAGCCCTAATTTCACATCATTCAACCTTTTTACATGATTGATAACTTCTAATTTTCTGGAATCACTTCAAAATTGTCATTTTACACTAGATTAACAATCTATTTCCTAGTGTTCATCAAATTACACATAACCCACTAACCACCCACAATGGTGTTCATAGGTATCACTAAAATTTCATATGATTTCAACTTGTATTGGTCTTGGGTTTGTCCCTAGACACTATAGTTGTTCCTTAATCATCATAACATACACATGCAGCCCTAATTTCAGATTTTTCCCAATTCATGAGAATTTCAAGTTGAGAGATTTATCAAGATTTTACATACCTTGTAATCCTCTTGCGATGAGGATCACGATTCTAAGCTCGGATTTTTGTTTGGACCAGATTTGCACCTCCAATTTGAGAGTTTAAGTAGAATTTTAGGGCTTGAAGGTGGGGATGTCGCCCCTGCTTGTTCTAATCGACCAGACACCTCCTTTTTGGGGGTGTTTGGTTTGTTTTATTTGTTTAATAACAATTAAGTTTCAATTGTTACAACTTAAGCCCCTCCACTTTGATTAACATTTAATTTAGTTGCATTTATCCCTACTTTAAGTTATTTCTAGACTTGTAACTAACTAGGTTAAAATTCCTAGTTAGTAAATTCTTGTTTATTTAAACTTTATAATTCTAATATAAAGTTTTACATTTTCGGGGTGTTACAAGCTACCTCCAGAGCTTGGAAATATTCACCCGACTTTTCATGTGTCCAATCTGCGAAAATGTTTAGTTGATGCTGATCTACACATTTCTCTCGACGAGATTCGAATCGATGAAATGATGCACTTTGTCGAGAAACCTGTGGAGATAGTGGAACGCATATACAAACAGTTGAAGAACAAACGAATTCATTTGGTTAAAGTTCGCTGGGAATCCAAACGTGGCCCAGAGTTTACATGGGAACGTGAGGACCAGATGAAGACGAAATATCCGCATTTGTTTTCACAAGCAGTGGCGGAGCTACCTTATGCCAAGGGGCAACGCCCGCTACGGCTTGGCACGGAAAAATTTGGAAAAATTAGTGTAAATTTTGGAAAAATTTGAGGTTTTTTCGATTTCGTTACGGCTTATTTATAAAACGTTACGGCTTGGCGGATTTTCTAGATCCGTCGCTGTTCACAAGCTTCCTCTAGTTAAAATTTCGGGACGAAAATTCCTGAAGTAGGGGAGACTGTGACAACTGTGTTCGGTAATCGATGTACGATGTAAAACAATGATGATTATTAATGAAACAATGTTCTTTGGTGTTATTATATGTGTTTTGGTGTTCTATGTGTGTATTTGTGTTGGTGATTTTTTTTTTCAATACGATTCGATTCCGATTGCAAGCTTTAAATCTCGTTCTGGAAGGTTATACGCAAACTGGTGCGTAAACTGTGACACTCTGGGTTTTCCCGAACAACCACCTTGTATTGAACTTGCGTGTATATATTATTAAATGAAAAATATGGTGTTGATCTTGATATGCTATGTGATCCTCGTGCTAAGTTATGTGTTGACAATGTGTAAGTATGATATGAATATATATATATATATATAGTAAGCCGAGACCATGAACCCGACTCGAGACCACTCGGTCACGAGTGAACATTAAACGGTTGGGCCGTGTGCACTTGATCCCATTCGGACCATAGAACGGGTATAAAACCCATGCCCAAGCCAACCTTCTCTCATTTTGACATTTCCATCATTCTCCCACACTCACCCACACACACTCTCCTACACTCCTTCAATCACTAAAACCCTAAAGTTCCGCCAACACTCTCCTCCTTTCTTCTCGGAACAACCGGCGGCTAAGGAAGGAGCTCTCGGATCTCGGTGAATCCCTACACACCTCCACACTTTGGAACCGGTTAGTGCCTCCTTGTGTATAGTTGAAAGATCTTTGATATAGATTCTTGCTTATGAATGTTTTGCTTGACTAGTTCAAATGTTCCGTGTATGATCTCGTGATGAAATGGAATAAAATGACTAGATGATAATTATGGCTAGCTTAGTGATGGATTTGGTGTGATGAAAATTAATAGGTGACTATATGTAAGGCATGTATTAGTATGACATTGTTATTGAAAGGTGATATGCAAGGTGTTAGACAATAGGAATGTGTTGCATGTGTAGTCCTGGAAATATATGATTAGGAACCGGTGATGATACCGATTTGAGTGCATGCTAGGATAGGAATTTCTTAGACATTCATGCTTGTTGAATATGTAAAAACCCTAAATGATGAACTGTTTAAATGTTGTTATGAATATTTGAAATCTGGTTGTTTGATCTATTTTGATTAGTAATTAGACAAGAAAACATGTTTGTGTAAATCTATTGGATAGTACACAATTACATGAAATTGCAATTCTATTGGTTAGTACATCAGAGGTTCTAGAAGAACTTCATGTGCACGTATCCGGGGTTGCGATTCGAGACCCCCGGTTGCGACTCGAGACCAACACGTGACAACTCGAGACCACAACAATTGCGACTCGAGACTTCATGATCTCGACTCGAGACTGGATTCGAGACCTCCGAGGTTGCGACTCATGCCGACATTACTCGAGATCTCATGGTTGCGACTCGAGACCGCACGTTCTCGAGTCGAGACCACCTTGTCTCGACTGGGCCGATTGTCTCCGTTATTGGGCCAAAAGTGCGTGGACCGTGCATATTGTTTTAGTTGGACTCTGTGATGCTGTTAACTGTTAGTATATTTGGCTAGGCCCGATAACGCTTATGAATTGTATGTTAGATATTAATGGTTACTGTTTAACTGCTTAAGTATTAGAACAGGCTCAATAACTTGGTGGGTATTTATATATTATGCATGCAATGTGTTAGCTATGTGTAGAATATACGTGATCTTCCAGTACCTAAACCTGACCTATACTGGTAACCATGTTAGGACATGGTGACCAACGTACTTAACCAAGTAAACGGTCTGCCGAGCAAGCCAAGGTGAGTTCACAACATAAAGCATGCATTCCCGGTGGATTGGGAAACGGAACTAAAAACAACACTATCCCCTTGTGAGGGATACGAACTTACTTTTCTTCCCTTGTTACTGGGAACAAACTTACTTACTTCCCTTGTTACTGGGAACTCTTGGTTAATTACGGTTTATACGGAATGCAACGAGCAACACTAAACGAAACTCTATCACTTAAGTCCCTACCAATTAATACCGATTAGTCGCCGGGGCCTGGCGAACGGGTTATTAGTTAATAGCGCTATTTAGGTGTAACCAGCCTCACACCGACCCTTGTTACTGGGAACGGGAGTGAACAAATGAACTCTTGCAAACCGTCAATGATGATAGAACATTGACAAACGGGGCACTACGGAAACGTACGGTTAAGTAAGTATTCGGTATTGGAAAAACAGTTTAGTCGCTTACCTATGGGGTAGCTCCCCATCGCATGTATAAACGGATAAATTAACTGGTGAAACAAGTTTTTGGTAATTAAAAACTGGACAACTCGTGAACTCGCCAACATTTTTGTTGATACCCTACTGCATGCTTTGCAGGTACCCAGTGACTCAGGAGCTTGCAGCTTGGGAATGTGTAGTGGTCGTTTAGCCTGTGTGTTGGGTTTTAAATAATCTTGAACTATGAACCTTGTTTTGAAATTGTTTGGTTATGCTTCCGCTGTTTACATAAACTGTTATTCGAACTTAAACCTTTAAAACTTTGAACTTTAATGTTTACTAACTATTGTGGTTGGTGAACATCTTTACTATTGACCAATGCTCAGTATAATTGGTGGCTGGATCCTGGTCAGTCACGCCTCCAAGCGGTGGTATTCCGCACGTGGATTTTGGGGGTGTGACAGATTGGTATCAGAGCCATTGGTTATAGTGAACTCGGTTTTAAAAAGAAAGTCTTTTTGAGAAAAACCTGACTATAACCTGTGACTCGTGACGACACTACACTCCAAGGGCAAGACTCAACGTATTAGACCTCATAGCTCGGACTTGTGTTTACTTGCTTGTTTACTTTATGTTGTTGTCCTACTGTACGTACTAGTGTGCCTACTCAGATACATACACATCCCTCTTCTATCTCATTCTCGCTACATTACGACATCACACTCATACTGTGTTTTCTGGCTTTGAAGACAATGAGTGGACGCGGAAGGGGAAACGTTAACATGACTCAGGCTCATTTTACTAACTTGCTCAACACGGTGGCTGCAGCTTTCGCAGCTCACCCTGGAGGTAAACTCGTTACTTTAGGATGTTTAGATCCTACCCCCGCATCGTCTTTTCACCTCTAAGCCTATTCGCTTCGCTTCTCACGACAGGTCAGCCTGCGCCTGTGCAGCCACGTGTTTGTACTTTCAAAACCTTCATGGATGGCAAGCCCCTCCCTTTCAACGGCACTGAGGGTGCCATAGGCCTTCTGCACTGGATCGAAAAGGCCGAAGCTGTCTTTGCTGTCTGCGAGTGTCCCCCTGCTAACTGGGTAAAGTTCGCGACTGGTACGCTTGAAGGAAACGCACTATCATGGTGGAAGGCGCAGATTCAGATGCTTGGTCTGGAAACTTCTAATGCTACTGCATGGGAAGATTTCAAGGACATGATCAAAGAGGAGTATTGTCACAGGGATGACATCCACAAACTCGAAAACGAATACTATGAGCTCAAGATGGTTGGATCGGAGATTGAGACCTACACCAAGCAGTCCAACGACTATGCTGCACTTTTCCCAAACATGTCCCGACCTATGTATCGAAGGATCGAATTGTACATCAAGGGTTTGGTCCCAGAAATCCGGAGCCATGTAACCTCAACCAACCTCAATACCATACAGCCCGTGGTCCATCTTGCTCACAAACTCACCAATCAGGCTGTGGAAGAGGGCAAGTTGCCCAAGAGGATCAGTGCTACTACTTGAACTTCTAGCGATAACAAACGAAAGTGGGATGGAAGTCAGGGTAAGGATGCTAACACCACTCAGGCCCCAGTGCAGCAAAGGAAGACTGAAAACAACAAAGGCCCTCAGCAACAGGGTGGCTATCGAGGAAACCACCCCAAGTGTAACAAATGTAACCGACACCACAATGGGCCATGTGGCAAAGGTCAGTGTCAGCGATGCAATAAGATGGGGCATGAAGCCAAAGACTGCAGGAGCCAGTTCCCAGCTAGACAGAATCAGCATCAACCACAGCAACAACAGCAGCAAGGAAACAACCGTGAATGCTACAAATATGGGGCAATAGGGCACATGCGAAAGGATTGCCCTCAGCTGAACCAGAATCGCAACAACAATAATCAAGGTGCTGGAAACAACGACAACAACCAGGGAGCTGGAAACAATGCAAGGGCATTCGTGATTGGGGCTGCTGAAGCAAGGAACGACCCTAACGTGGTGGCGGGTAAGTTCCTACTTAATGATCGTTATGTTTCCATATTATTTGATTCCGGAGCAGATGCTAGTTATGTATCCCTACGTATTAGTAAGAAGCTTAAGTCCACTCTTACGCCATTAAGCTCTAAGCACATCGTTGAAATAGCTAATGGTAGAAACCTCGAGGCCTCACACGTTATTCGTAACTGCAAACTAGAATTGTCTGGTCAGACCTTCCGTATCGATCTCTTCCCTATCATTCTCGGAAGCTTTGACGTCGTCATTGGTATGGATTGGTTATCCAAGCACCGAGCTGAAATCCTTTGCCAAGAGAAAGCTGTTCGTATTCCCTGTCCTCCTGGCAAACCCCTTATAGTTCAAGGCGACAAAAGCGGAGAAGTCACAGGCATCATTTCATTCTTAAAAGCCCAGAAGTGTTTACGAAAGGGGCACACCGCTATCTTAGCACTTGTTGTCAACACGCAGAAAAAGGAAAACAGGATTGAAGATTTTCCAGTTGTACGCGACTATCCTGAGGTATTTCCTGAAGAACTACCTGGACTTCCTCCACACCGTCAGGTCGAATTTCAAATCGAGCTAGCTCCCGGAGCAACACCTATAGCTCGTGCACCTTATCGTCTAGCTCCTGCAGAACTCAAGGAACTTTCTACTCAACTACAAGAACTCTTGGACAAAGGTTTTATCCGTCCTAGCTCATCACCCTGGGGAGCCCCAGTGCTCTTTGTCAAGAAGAAGGATGGCACATTCTGAATGTGCATCGATTACCGCGAACTGAACAAGGTTACCATCAAGAATCGTTATCCACTTCCCCGTATCGATGATCTGTTCGACCAACTGCAAGGGTCGAGCTATTATTCCAAGATCGATCTGCGATCGGGTTATCACCAGCTGAGAGTCCGCGATGAGGACATCTCTAAGACTGCTTTCAGAACCCGCTATGGCCACTACGAATTCCTTATCATGCCCTTCGGAATGACCAACGCACCTGCGATCTTCATGGATCTCATGAACCGAGTGTGCAAACCCTACCTCGACAAGTTCGTGATTGTGTTTATTGACGACATCCTAATTTACTCGAAAAGTCAAGAGGAGCATGAACAACACCTGCGTCTTATTCTCGAACTCCTTCGCAATGAGCAACTGTACGCCAAATTCTCGAAATGTGATTTCTGGCTTCGGGAAGTCCATTTCCTTGGGCACATAGTCAATCAGGATGGGATTCATGTCGACCCCGCTAAGATCGAATCCATTAAGAATTGGCCTATACCTAAGACTCCGACCGAAGTTCGCCAATTCTTGGGATTGGCAGGATATTATCGAAGATTTATCAAGGGATTTTCTAAGATCGCTCAACCACTCACGACCCTCACTCAGAAGGGTGTTGCTTACAAGTGGAGTAATGCTCAGGAATCTGCCTTTCAGGAACTAAAGAAGAACCTCTGTAGTGCTCCTATTCTTTCCTTACCTGAAGGTACCGACGACTTCGTTGTTTACTGCGACGCTTCTATTCAAGGACTTGGCTGCGTGTTGATGCAACGCCAGAAGGTTATTGCTTACGCCTCGCGACAACTCAAGATCCATGAACGGAACTACACGACACACGACTTAGAATTCGGAGCTGTGGTTTTCGCGCTCAAGATTTGGAGACATTATTTATACGGTACCAAGTGCACGATTTACACTGATCACAAGAGTCTCCAACACATAATGGAACAAAAGGAGTTGAATAAGCGGCAACGCCGATGGGTCGAACTCCTAAATGACTACGAGTGTGCCATTAAATACCATCCAGGCAAGGCTAATGTGGTAGCCGATGCCCTCAGCAGAAAGGAGACCAAACCCAAGCGTGTTCGTGCCTTACAGCTCACCATCCACTCGAGCCTCCCTAAACAAATCCGAAACGCTCAGGTCGAAGCGTTGAAAGCCGAGAACGTCAGGGCTGAGTCCCTGCGAGTATCAAGAAAGCGGCTAGAACAAAAAGAAGATGGTGCTTACTACGTAAACGAGCGCATATGGGTCCCACTTTATGGGAATTTGCGCGAGCTTGTAATGGATGAAGCCCACAAGTCCCGTTACTCGGTACATCCTGGTTCGGATAAGATGTACCACGACTTAAAGACCACATACTGGTGGCCTAGCATGAAAACCCACATAGCAACCTATGTCAGAAAATGTTTGACTTGTGCAAGAGTCAAGGCTGAGTATCAGAAACCATCGGGCCTACTCCAACAACCAGAGATCCCACAGTGGAAATGGGAGCAAATTTCCATGGATTTTGTTACTGGCTTGCCTAGGTCTCAACGCGGAAATGACACCATTTGGGTGATAGTGGACCGATTAACTAAATCTGCCCACTTTTTAGCTATTAAAGAAACAGACAAGTTCTCTACCTTAGCAGAAGTATACATAAAGGAAGTAGTTTCGAAGCACGGGGTGCCAACCTCTATTATTTCCGATCGGGACGCGCTTTTTATTTCTGAGTTGTGGCAAGCTATGCACAAATCCTTTGGCTCACGTTTAGACATGAGCACCGCTTATCATCCCCAAACGGATAGGCAGTCTGAACGCACTATCCAAACCCTTGAAGACATGCTTAGGGCATGTGTGATCGATTTTGGCAAGGGTTGGGAAAGGCACCTACCGTTAGTAGAATTCTCCTACAACAACAGCTACTACGCCAGCATTTAGGCAGCACCCTTTGAGGCATTGTACGGTCATAAATGCCGATCGCCTCTCTGCTGGGCGGAAGTTGGTGACAGCCAGATCACAGGTCCAGAACTTGTGGTAGACACTACAGAAAAGATTGCCCAGATTAGGTAACGCATGGCGGCAGCTCGTGACCGTCAGAAGAGTTATGCTGATAAGGATATGAAACCGCTAGAGTTCCAGGTTGGTGACCGGGCTCTACTTAAAGTCTCACCCTGGAAGGGTGTGGTTCATCTTGGAAAACGGGGCAAGCTTAATCCGCGATATGTCGGACCATTCGAAATTACCGAAAAGATCGGTAAGGTCGCTTACAGATTGAATCTGCCTGGAGAACTGAGTGCTGTGCACAACGTCTTCCACATGTCTAATCTGAAGAAGTGTCTGTCAGATGAAACACTCATCATTCCTTTCAAGGAACTCACTATTGACGAACAGCTACAATTTACTGAGGAACCGATTGAGATCACGGATCGTGAGATCAAAACCCTCAAACGTAGCCAGACACCTCTCGTACGAGTTCGTTGGAACTCGCGCCGTGGCCCAGAGTTTACCTGGGAGCGGGAAGACCAGATGAAGCGCAAGTATCCCCAGTTGTTCCCTAATGAAACTCCCAGCACTGAAGCTACAACCGAATTTCGGGACGAAATTCCAACTAACGGGGGGATGATGTGACACCCCGTTGAAACGTTCTCACCAGCTTGTCAGTGGCTGCCTTAACTTTCGGGACGAAAGTTCTTAAAACTTGGGGATAATGTGACACTCTGGGTTTTCCCGAGCAACCACCTTGTATTGAACTTGCGTGTATATATTATTAAATGTAAAATATGGTGTTGATCTTGATATGCTATGTGATCCTCGTGCTAAGTTATGTGTTGACAATGTGTAAGTATGATATGAATATATATATAGTAAGCCGAGACCATGAACCCGACTCGAGACCACTCGGTCACGAGTGAACATTAAACGGTTGGGCCGTGTGCACTTGAGCCCATTCGGACCTTAGAACGGGTATAAAACCCATGCCCAAGCCAACCTTCTCTCATTTTGACATTTCCATCATTCTCCCACACTCACCCACACACACTCTCCTACACTCCTTCAATCACTAAAACCCTAAAGTTCCGCCAACACTCTCCTCCTTTCTTCTCGGAACAACCGGCGGCTAAGGAAGGAGCTCTCGGATCTCGGTGAATCCCTACACACCTCCACACTTTGGAACCGGTTAGTGCCTCCTTGTGTATAGTTGAAAGATCTTTGATATAGATTCTTGCTTATGAATGTTTTGTTTGACTAGTTCAAATGTTCCGTGTATGATCTCGTGATGAAATGGAATAAAAATGACTAGATGATAATTATGGCTAGCTTAGTGATGGATTTGGTGTGATGAAAATTAATAGGTGACTATATGTAAGGCATGTATTAGTATGACATTGTTATTGATAGATGATATGCAAGGTGTTAGACAATAGGAATGTGTTGCATGTGTAGTCCTGGAAATATATGATTAGGAACCGGTGATGATACCGATTTGAGTGCATGCTAGGATAGGAATTTCTTAGACATTCATGCTTATTGAATATGTAAAAACCCTAAATGATGAACTGTTTGAATGTTGTTATGAATATTTGAAATCTGGTTGTTTGATCTATTTTGATTAGTAATTAGACAAGAAAACATGTTTGTGTAAATCTATTGGATAGTACACAATTACATGAAATTGCAATTCTATTGGTTAGTACATCAGAGGTTCTAGAAGAACTTCATGTGCACGTATCCAGGGTTGCGAGTCGAGACCCCCGGTTGCGACTCGAGACCAACACGTGACAACTCGAGACCACAGCAATTGCGACTCGAGACTTCATGATCTCGACTCGAGACTGGATTCGAGACCTCCGAGGTTGCGACTCATGCCGGCATTACTCGAGATCTCATGGTTGCGACTCGAGAGCGCACGTTCTCGAGTCGAGACCACCTTGTCTCGACTGGGCCGATTGTCTCCGTTATTGGGCCAAAAGTGTGTGGACCGTGCATATTGTTTTAGTTGGACTCTGTGATGCTGTTAACTGTTAGTATGTTTGGCTAGGCCCGATAACGCTTATGAATTGTAGTTAGATATTAATGGTTACTGCTTAAGTATTAGAACAGGCTCAATAACTTGGTGGGTATTTATATATGATGCATGCAATGTGTTAGCTGTGTGTAGAATATACGTGATCTTCCAGTACCCAAACCTGACCTATACTGGTAACCATGTTAGGACGTGGTGACCAACGTACTTGACCAAGTAAACGGTCTGCCGAGCAACCCAAGGTGAGTTCACAACTTAAAGCATGCATTCCCGGTGGATTGGGAAACGGAACTAAAAACAACACTATCCCCTTGTGAGGGATACGAACTTACTTTTCTTCCCTTGTTACTGGGAACAAACTTACTTACTTCCCTTGTTACTGGGAACTCTTGGTTAATTATGGTTTATACGGAATGCAACGAGCAACACTAAACGAAATTCTATCACTTAAGTCCCTACCAATTAATACCGATTAGTCGTCGGGGCCTGGCGAACGGGTTATTAGTTAATAGCGCTATTTAGGTGTAACCAGCCTCACACCGACCCTTGTTACTGGGAACGGGAGTGAACAAATGAACTCTGGCAAACCGTCAATGATGATAGAACATTGACAAACGGGGCACTACGGAAACGTATGGTTAATAAGTATTCGGTATTGGAAAAATAGTTTAGTCGCTTACCTATGGGGTAGCTCCCCATCGCATGTATAAACGGATAAATTAACTGGTGAAACAAGTTTTTGGTAATTAAAAACTGGACAACTCGTGAACTCGCCAACATTTTTGTTGATACCCTACTGCATGCTTTGCAGGTACCCAGTGACTCAGGAGCTTGCAGCTTGGGAATGTGTAGTGGTCGTTTAGCCCGTGTGTTGGGTTTTAAATAATCTTGAACTATGAACCTTGTTTTGAAACTGTTTGGTTATGCTTCCGCTGTTTACTTAAACTGTTATTCGAACTTAAACCTTTAAAACATCGAACTTTAATGTTTACTAACTATTGTGGTTGGTGAACATCTTTACTATTGACCAATGCTCAGTATAATTGGTGGCTGGATCCTGGTCAGTCACGCCTCCAAGCGGTGGTATTCCGCACGTGGATTTTGGGGGTGTGACATAAACGCAGTCAGTATAACGCGACAAACACTCCAGAATAGTGACATAGGCTAAACATACCTTAAATAACCTCCACATAACTTAGAAATAAGTTTTGAATGGGTTGGTGTGTTGAAACCAAGCTTGTTCGATCGCAGGGACTATTTGTGTCAAACTGCGAAACTATGCCGATTTGAACTGTAACGAACATTACGGAAAATGACCATAAGTTAAACATACCCTAAATATCCTTTACATAGCTTAGAAATAGGCTTTGAGGAGTTCGGTGAGCTAAAATAAACTTTATGCTCATTCAGGGACTAAAAGCGTCAAAAAGTGCATAAGTTTGCATTTTCGCGCATAACTTACGTTCTGAATACATCCGGACATCCAAAAATTTATGTAAGCATTAAAATATTTTATTTTAGTGTTTGGCATGATAAAATTCCATTCGTCGCTTAATTTGGATCGTTTTTGCGTTCGTTACGACGACGTTCGTAATTAAGTGAATAACGCAACCGTACGACCAAACGAACCCACATCCGAGATGTTTTTGAGCATATTTTAAGTTCCCTATACTTTAACTTTATTTTAGAGCCTTGAAATGGGGTTAACGGGGCTTAAAAGTGCCAAAAATCAAGTTTTACAAGTGCAGGGACCATTTTTTTAAATTTCTGGCAGATTCAATGAACCTGGTCCATTTTGAAGTATTGGTGGTTTTAACCCATGGTTTTGCAAAACCATGGATTGGTATTTAATGAACATAGTCCATATTAGGGGCTCCCATGGTTTTAGAAAACCATGGGCACACATGTAAGGTCCAGATCAAAGCTCAGTTTACGATAAACGATCTTAACGGTTCAAGGAAATCTATAAATACCCCATGATCTCAACCCCAAAAACCCACACCTTTGAAATCTGAATTTGTTCTCTAAGTTGATGTGTTTAACACTTCATACCTGAGAATATTCGGATTCAAAACTTCCATTCTTGGACCCGTTGTAAGTGTTCTTTCGTTCTTTTCATTCGTTTTAGCGTTAAAGTCAATCTGCGTTTGACTTTCTGCATTGACCAGTTTATGGTCAATGTGTAGTTCGTTTGAACTTCATAACATGCGCGTAATCACGATGGTTATAGTACCTTGTGACTATACCTACTGATTACCACGTTATCTAGGCTCAGTGACGAGTCGTAGTTTCGGCCAAAATGCACATTTACGCGTATTTTGTAACCAAACTACTTGTGGGTATCAAAACCGTTTGTTTTGATACCAAACCTGTTTTCAAACCTTGTTAAACATGTTCTAACATGTTTAGCTCCTCACTTTTAGTTTTGTGCTTGTCTAGGGTCGTAAAGGTAAGCGATCTAAACAATCGCTTATACTTTCGAACACGACCCGTTTGGTCGATCATTAGGATCCAACTAAACATGTTTAGTGACCATAGTAGCATAGGGAATAACCTTCCGAGGTTATACCTTATGGTCACCTAGTTTAGGTAGTTGTATGATAAGTATTTTATATGCCTTAGGTAAATTACCAAAATACCCTTTTCATGTACAATTAATTGGTAATTAAGCTTATGTAACCTAAAATTTTGTCACATAACTGATTATACAACATGATTAAACATGTAATGGTATATAACACTTGTCATAGGACTAGTTAGACGTCTCGAACGCGCTTTGCGCGCACGACGCGTTAAAGTAGCGTAAGCTACCTTAATGGTTCGCGATGGGTCGAAAGCACTTAGGTTAGGTTTCATTTAGGATGTAGGCTTTGTTAAACCATATCACATGAGTTCCAACACTCATTTGGTTTACAAGACCTCATTCTGTCCGATCTTCCGATTTAGGCGTCTATTGTTTGACTAGTGATTCGATTACTAGGTGCTGCATGATTTCTCTGGTTTACTCGAGTTTGTTGAAGTACTATTGATTGAGGATACCTTGCACTACATGTGAGTACATAGTTCCCCTATTTTACAACTTTCAATTGTTTTGGGGTGATTCATATGTACAAATGTTTTCAAGGTTTAAACGATGATTTCAAAAACAAATAGAACGATTTATACTAAACTAATAACGATTTCGATAATGTGAACGAACTTGTTGGTTGTAGTTACATAACGAATGACATTTATTAGCATTGATCAAGCCGACCAGTATTAGGTTATGGTACCATAGGATCCGACAAATCCCGTTATTACACTATACCCATGGTTATGTGTGGGTGTTGTGGGTAACGACTGAATCTGTAATTATTAACTTACCCTTTGGTGGTCTGTTAATACGAGAAGCGAGGAGCGAGGTAGTCGAGTCATGAAGGTTTGAATGTTATTAACGAGACGACCATATATAAGTTTTTCACAATTAAAACGATGATGATCTAAACGATTTAAATGAGTAAACGATTTGGAAAAGATTTGGAAATGATTTGGAGACAATGTTAAACGATTTGGGTAAACGATTGGTTTTTGGCTAGTGTTTAGATAACGGGACGGGGGTAATATGGTGAAAACATGGTAGATACGCCGCTGGTACTTCTTATATATAAGTGTTTTCAACATATTACATACCGTGGCGTTATTTAGTTCACTTGGGTAAACGATATTGAAACGATGTCACTCAACGATGTTTTCGAAACAATATACGAGTTTTATTATCAAGTTTATACGAGATGTTTTACAAGATGGTATTCTAAAACAAAAAGCTTTTGGGTTAAGAATCATGGCTACGAAATTTTATAAATTATAACCATCTTGATTTGAGTTGGTTAATCATGTTGCAATATTATACACTTTTAAAAACAAGGTTTTCGAGGTATTGCAATATAAGTAAACAAGCCATGATTCCAATACTCTTATAAAACCTATGTACTCGCTAGCATTTCTTTGCTGACTTTGTTTTTACATATGTTTCAGGTGTTGTTGCTTGATTGACGTTCTAGGATGCATGCGTCACATAGGATCTGGACGAGGCCTTAGTGACATATAACTATGATAGACGATATAAAACTTGTTTGTTCTATGTTAAGACAATGTTAATGTTTAATATTATCAATAAAACAAAACACTTTTTGTATCAATGGTTATGAAACGATAATTCTGTTACAACACTCCCCGACGTTTCCGCCACGCTTTGTTGTTTTACGTGGTCGGGGTGTGACAGTTATTACCTCCTTTATATAGTGTGCCAGGACAACTTCATTTAGTAGGTCTCCAATGAGCAAAGCAAAGAATAATAAAATATTTTACTTTTATTTGTAGTTAAATAAGGAATAATTCTTTTCTTTGGCATCTTACAATGAGCAAAGCAAAGAATAATAAAATATTATACTTTTATTTGTAGTTAAATAAGGAACAATTCTTTTCTTTGGCATCTTATATTAGTTTGAATATATAAAATATCTCTCTCTCTCTATATATACACACACACAGGGGAGTGATAGAAAGATTACCGCTTAAGTTAAGAAAACTCAAGAAAAACGCCGATTGGGTTTTTTTTTATAAAAAGTTTTGAAAAATCAATTTTTAACATTTATATAAAAACATTGAAATTTATATAAAAACCACTCGGCGCTTTTTAGTTTTTGTTGACTCAAAATGTTCGATAACATGTAACTTACATTCCCTAATTTTTTTAGAAAAAAAATTGTTACCTACGGTTTTCTTGAGTTTTCATAATTCAAGTGTGTTTTCTCTTTCTCTCTCTCTCTCTCCCTATATATATATATATATATATATATAGGTGAAAGATAAAACGAAAACCCACTTGAGTTGAGAAAACTCAAGAAAACCCTATGTAATATTTTTATTTTTTTTTGAAAAACAGAGAATGTAACATAAATGTACTTGAACATTTTTATAAAAAAAATGTAAAATGCTCCTACTTATTTTTTTTAAATATTCAAAATTTGTATGTTACATTTTTTAGACATATATATTATGTAACATGAAATTTTTAACATTTTTTAAAAAATAAACTACTCAACGCTTTTTTTGTGTTTCTTTTATAAAAATGTTCAAATATATGTATATTACATTTCCTATTTTTTAGAAAAAAATAAAAATGTTACATGGGGTTTTTATAAAGGTTTTTAATATTTGCATTTAATTTTAAAAGGGTATATTTGTAAACTTACGTAGATCATTAATTTATAGTCTTTCCCTTTAATAACTAACTACATTAAATTTTTAACTTTTTTTCAAAAAATAAAAAAATTAATTTGTAGTGTAGGACAAATTATTATGTGTGTAGGATAAATTACGAGTTGTATAGGATAAATTTAAATATATATAGGATAAATTTTGAAATGTGTTTGATAACTTTTTATGTGTGTAAACAAAAAAACTTAGTGTAAAGAAATGATAGTCTTTATGAGTATTAATTATTTAAAGTTAGCAATAAATGAGATGAAAGAAAAATTACTTAATATTTTACAATTGTACCCTTTGTTCTTTTTCTTCTAAATTAAAATTTTCTTCTCAAATAAACCTTCTCCTAACCTTTTTATGTGTGTAAACAAAAAACATTAGTGTAGAGAAATGATAGTCTTTATGAGTATTAATTATTTAAAGATAATAATAAATGAGATGAAAGAAAAAATACTTAATATTTTACAATTATAACCTTTGTTCTTTTTCTTCTACATTAAATTTTATTCGGAAATGAATCTTCCCCATAGATAGTATACATGATTAGTTTTTTTGAGTATCAGTCGTCTAAAAACTATTAGACATATTTATATATTGTCATTTTACAATAACTAGTATTAAGTCCCCTGCGTTGTGGCGGGGGCGTAAAACCGTGACAAATAGCATTAATGCCACACCACCGCTAGCGTCTACAAACACTGAAGTTGCGGCGTGTTAGTGTGGAGAATTAGACCATAACGTAAAACATAGAAAATAATAATTAGAGTTAATTTCCCGGATGGTCCCTGTGGTTTCAGGTTTTTTCACGTTTAGTCCCCACCTTTTGAAAATAGCAGGTATGCTCCCTATGGTTTGTTATTTTGTTACTCGGATAGTCCCCTGAGTAGATGTCAGTTAGTTTGGAAATATCAGGTATGCTCCCTATGGTTTGTCATTTTGTTACTCGGATAGTCCCCTGAGTAAATGTCAGGGGACTATCCGAGTAACAAAATGACAAACCATAGGGAGCATACCTGCTATTTTTGAAAGATGGGGACTAAACGTGAAAAAACGTAAAACCACAGGGACCATCCGGGCAATTAACTCTAATAATTAAGTTGATTTAGGACCCGCACGTTGCGACAAACCTGGAAAACGGGAAACAATAGACAGTGTAAAAATGTTGAATCACACACGCACCGTTGCGTCATGTTAACTTGCAAAATTTAGAGCGTAGCGTAAAACAAAACGTAAAAACGTCGAACTATACACGTACGTTGCACCGTGTTAACTCGGAAAATTTAGGCTAAATTGCACTTTTCGTCCTTTATGTTTCAGTTTTGTTTCTGCAGGCACTGTCCTTTAAGTTTAAAAATTGTAGGATCGTGTTCGGACCCAATTGAGTCTATTTAGAAGAACCTTTCCTGATTTGAGCGGCGGAAACAAACAAATCAGGTTCAATTCACCGATCATACACTTTTAACTGTTGATCTATTGATTTAAACGACGTTTACAATCCTGGCAACACTTCGGCAGCACTTCGTGACAGCCGGAATGACAATAACCCTATCAACTATATGATTTCGCTCTAATGACAGCTATTTATAACATTCGTGATTTCGCTTTTACATACATAAACCACATGAGCGAAATCAGCATTAGACACACGAGCGAAATCATCTATTACCCTATGAGCGAAATCAAGTCTAACAAGAGGTTTCGCTCTAATGACACCATGTCACTTGGAGCGAAATCAGCATTAATCAGATTTCTTGACTCTCGTGTCCAGAACTAACCTATTCTACACTAGACTCGATACAAGACGAAGTCGACAGATGTAGTGCACCAACAAACTCCCCCTCAGATGTTGACGAGTCGTTCATCGAGTCTTTTACAATGTCGTGTCTTCGCATCTTCAGTCTTGATCAGTCTCTGGGTTTTAACTTTGAAGTATTTGACATTGTAAGCGTCTTCAATCTCTATCTCTTCTCCTTCTTTTTCATCACCAACAAACTTCTTCTCTCAGCTGTTGACATCTTTAAATTCATCTTCATCAGCATGCACTCCCCCTCAAATGTTGACTCATCCTGCATAAAACTCTACCACAAACATAAGTTTTATGATAAACATTTAAGCATATAGACATCATTTGAAACTATCACAAACAAGTATATCAATTTGTTTCTGATGAACCACTTACAAATATATCGTTTTTCTTATCAAAACAACACACTCTTCCAAACCATCTGTTCATCATGTTTAGCACTTGGAATTTTGAAAATCAGCTTTTCAATATTAGTCGTCGAAAATCTTTTTGAATTTTTCAAAAATTTATGCTAAAACACACCGAAAATCTTTTTGAAATTTTGTGAAATAACCAAAATAAAATGCAGTAAAGAAATATTTACATACAATCTTTTTGTGAGTTTGTGTAAAAGGATCATATCAGTTTTTGAGACAAATCACCAACACCGTTAAGCTTCATATCATTTTAAGTTCTAAACAATTCACTTAGATTGTCAGTATATTGATCCACTTAAATTTTCACACAAAGTTCAACTGATCCGAGATACGATAATAATTGTCTTAGATACTCAAACTTAATCGCGTGTCCCACCTCAGAATATACTCCCGTATCCAGATCCCAATATTCAGTCTTACATGTGAGTATACCACAGATGATATCTGTAAGGGGTTATAATGCGAGGGCCGTGAGAGCTCAGGTCGATACTTCCGTATACGCAGAGAGATGACGGCTTCAACTTTTGGTGTGTCCCCTTTAGAGGATCTTTTGATTACAACAGCAATGACTATCAATTTTATTGTTTCATCAATTTGCTGAGGGCGGCGCTTATGTTTCAAGCAAGCAGAAAGTATTCTCCCGGGACTAGGCCATTGCTTCCGCAAAATCAGAAGTCCCGGGATAATACCCCAGATATCACTGAGTATAAAGACCTAGTATCTCAGAAAGAGGGACCTTTCAAACAAGATTTCGGGGGTTACCCATATATCCGAGAGATGTTTCCCCATGATATAAGCAAGTTTGAAATTTAGGTTTATATCTCATCATAATCTACTAAATGTGCAAAAATCTACTAGCACATCCACAGTGAGATCGTTTATCACATTTGACTTTTCAAATCTTTAGCATGCTGTGATAGTCCACTGATGCACTATCATTTCCTCTTCTTTGACAACAAAACTCATTTTTCATTTTATCATGTTTTTGACTTTTTCAAATTTTCTAATGTTTTTGGATTTTCAGAAATTTCTTACTCCCCCTAAAATTCAAACACATTTTAGGAAATTTGAAAACAAACTGTACAAACAACGTGACAACTGATATCAAATCGCATCAAATCTCCATTCACTTGGCATAAACAATCAAAACTCCCCCTTACAACAAACTATTTTCTCATTTAGATTTCAAAACACTTAAGTTTGTTTTAATCAAAATGATTTTTCCGGAAAATAAGTTTGTTTTTACCACTTGTAGGGGCATGGTTCATCATATTATCTTTCAACCACTTGTATGAAAATTACATCAAGTTCAAATTAATGACCTTGAGTAATCACTATATAAGAACAAACCTCTGTATCACTTGTAAGATGAACTTATCAAAGTAAATTTCAAGATAAATGCCGATACCTACTCCACACTTACCAACCTGGGAGTTCCGGCATAGTCCTTCACCTGTAAACATTTCATCAATCTTTAAAAATTTCACATAAACAGACTTAACAAGAATGATGCCGATTCCTGATCCACAATTACAACCTTGGGATCTTCGGCAAGTCCAGAGACTTACTGTTCGTAGTATGTACCATCCCAGTCACAAACCAGGGATGGTTCAACCTTATCTTTCTTCGTCTTCTTCTCGTAAAACTCTATAACCCCTTTGACTTTTCGATCAATCATTTTTCCAAAAATATGTTTTACAGTGGGGTTAAAGGCTTTTTCAACATCAAAAACCTTTTTATCATCATAAAATTGACTTGATATCTCAACTTTACCAATTTTCTTTTTAAAATTTTCAGCCCGAAGTGGTGGAAAATTATCATCATCCACAGTCGGAACTGATTCTTCACTTTTTGAAACAACCTGTGGCTCCTCTGATTTTGTGGAATCAGATTCATCGCCAGAAGATAGCTCCTCTGATTTCGACCTATCAGAATCATCGCTAGAACTATCAACAGACTTCTTAACAACCCATTTCTGGTTGTCAGATTTAGCTCTTTTGTTGTAAAACTTGTTTGAACATTCACCAATTTCAAAAGTCGAATTTTTGAACAATTTAGTTCTGTCAATTGGTGGTTCAAACACAACTTCTTTGTTTTTCAAGTGACGAGATACTCCCTGTTTTGATTTTTTTGCCTTGAAACAATTTTTGGCAATATGTCCAACAGTGTTGCATTGGAAACAGGTTCTCGTATCTTTCTTCTGCTCAGCCATCTTCTTCATTTCGTCTTGATTCTTTGCAAGGAACTCGCTGTTTGACTGCCTCCAGAATTCTTTCTTTTCTTCCTCTTCTGAGCTAGTTCCTGAAACAAATGTCATTTTTGCTTTAAAATCACGAACATATTTTTCATTTTTCTGTTGGAATAAAACCAAGACCTTTCTTTTTGAAATTACGGTTAGGGTTTGGTTTCTTGTGAAAAACAGAACCAAAACTGTAACCTTTTTTCTTGTTTAGTCTTTGTTGTAGTCTTGAGGTGTATTTTTTAGGTTTATCAGTAAGATTTAAATCTTTTATTTCAGAAACGTTAATTTCTGTAAGTTTGAAAACCTTTTTGATCAATTCAGTTTTGACACTTCTTATTAGTAATTCCTCATCAGAATATAATTTGTCGGAATCATTCAATGTATATGCAACTTTGAATGTTTCGTCACTCAAATTAGATTTTGATAACAAGAATTCTTTGTTGTAAACCCTTTTGCCCTGTTTGTCGGATTGACTTGGATTGCTGGACTCAGACTTTGACTCCGACATAGACTCTGACTTTGACTCCTCTGTTTCATCTTTATCCAACACCTGATCGACGACTTTCTTTATTAACTCGGACTCATGATCAGTGTCAGATGATGTAAATGTCACATCAATATTTTCTGGCAAATTAACTGACGACTTCGACTCCCACTGTAAATTTGTTGCCTTTTCGACTCTTTCTGAATTTGGATTTCTTGGAGAATATCCATTTTCAAGCGGGGGTGGACACTTGTTGTAACCGAAACTTTGTTTCTTACCAGAATCATTCAATTTAGTATCCTTCTTCTTTGCTTTCTTCTTTTCAAGAGTCTCTTCTTCAGAAATCTTCTGTTCTTCAGTTACCTCATCTTCTTCAAATGCCTTCAATCCTTCAGCAGTTGGATAAATCCTGTCAATGACATAAGAAGTACATGAGTAACTTTTCAACAATCGGTTTACTCTTTCAGTCTCAATTCTTTGTGTCTCCAGCTTTTGTTCAAGCACAGCACACTTCTCGATGTAATTGTTCACAACTTTCTGCTTTATCATGAAAGCTCCTTGAAGTGTCTTCATTGTTGTTGCTTGTTCTTCACTTGTTTGATTGTATTGGTTCATTGCTTTGTTCAGTACATCGTAAGATTCCTTCAAACTATTCAATTTATAGATCAGTGTACTGTTCTGCTTCTTCACAGCTTCACAGTTTTCACACTTCACTGGAATCTTCTTTGCATCAACTTCTTCATCAACTTTGAACTTTGGAACTTCAACCTTTACTTTCCTTTTGATCACTGGAATTTCTTCGTCATCACTGCTCACTGTGTTTTTACCTTTTTCTTCTTCTTTTTAACCTTTTCATCTTCACTATCACTTTCAGCAATCAATTTCATATCAGCATCAAATTTTCTCTCCCAATACTCAGTATCATCATCACTGTCCTCTTCAACTCTAGCAACAAAAGCTTTGTGAGCTATAGCTTGATCAGGAACATAATTATCCCATGTGAAATTTTCCCAGCTAAACCCTTCAGGTAACTTTTCGTCATCTTGGTCTATTATCAAAGCACTACCATCAGCTCTCTTTGAAGAATCTTGATTAACCACACAAGCTCTCTTTCCAGAGTCTTCAATCACATTCCTTCCATGTGCAGTTTGTGCTTGATGTTGATGTTGTTGAGATGGTTGCTGATCAACTTGATGGTAGATGGCTTTTCGATAGTAATCATTGTTATTGTTAAAAGGATTCTGAGTTCCACTTGCTTCACGATTAGTGCACTCCCTCTTGAAGTGACCCTTCTCCCTGCAACGAAAACAAGTGACTTTAGATTTGTCAAAACCTAAAGTAGAAACACCAGCCTCACGAAGATCATCTCTTCCAGTGATTTGCTTGAATTTCTCAGCTCTCCTCAACACGCCGGCCAAGCACCATTTTATGTCCATCAGTTCCATCTCTTCAGCATCGATCTGGTCGTAATCTTCCTTTGTCAACATTGGATTCCCGATTCGACCTGCAACAAAACTACCATAAGATTCAAGAACAGTTCCCAATAAAAACATATGGCTTTTTGCTAACTCTTCAGAATATTCCTGATCATTTTCAATGTTCAATACAATGTTGCATTGAAGCTTTTTGCCATTTCTTGTTGTTGAAATGTTCGGATCAAAAGATGGATATGATGAAAAACTTGTGTTGCTTGATCCTTTGGAAGAACTTTCAGATGGACTCTTTGCATTGAATGTTGTTTGAACTTTTGGTGACAAGTTGGTGGATTTATCACTAACACCACCTTTGTAGTACAGACCGATGTCTTGTTCACCATCGAAATCTTTCATTCTCAAAGCCTTTCTCTGTTCCATCTCCTGAGCTTCAATCTTCTCAATGAACTTGCTAAGTGTCAAACTGCTAAAACCTTTCTTGTTTCTAAGCATCATGAGATATGTGCCCCAAATCTCGTATGGCAAAGCATCAGCAAGCTTCTCGATCAACTCTTCATTGTCTTTTTCAATGCTCAATCTTTTCAAGTTTGCTAGCAGATTGCAATATCTTTCAATGATTTTCCTTGTGCTCTCATTCTTCAATCCATGAAACATATCGAACTCTTTCTTCAAAAGCGATTTCTTGTTTTTAACCATCTCTTGGCTTCCATGGAACTTTGACCTTAATGCTTTCCAAATCGAATATGAAGTTCCATTATGTTGCAATAACACCAAGATGTCTTCTTTCACAGCTTGTTGCAATAAACTCAGCATCATTTTCTCATCTTTGTATTTCTTTCTAGCATCGGCGCTTAGATCTTTAATCGGAACAACCTCTTCATCATCATTCGTCGGTCGAATTTATTTTGTCTCGACACACTCCCAAGCGTCTAGGTAGTTAGCTTGGACCCAATTTTCGAAACGACCTTCCCAACCTTTATATTCTTCTATGTTCATGAGTTTGGGTGGTTTTTGCATTGTTCCTGTTTCGTTTTCGAGCATTGTGTTCTGTGCAATAGTGATCGGGGTAACCGGAGTAGCAAATGCGTTGTAGAATTCCTCGTCCATTTGTCAATTTCAAAGATTTTCCCACAACAGTCCTTAAAAGCGAAATCAGAACTCTGGATGGTCCTATGAGCGAAACCAGGTGTTCACAAAAGCGAAACTATGTTGTTGATGACCTTATCAGCGAAATCACTATGTTCAAATGAGCGAAATCACTAATATCGTGACACAAGAGCGAAATCCCAAGAATGATATGTCACTATGAGCGAAATTAGATGGACCTTTGGAGCGAAATAGCAGATTAAGTGTTGCTATGAGCGAAATCAGGGTGTTCAAATAAGGGTATTCAAATAAGCGAAATTACAAAATGTACGAATAAGCGAAACCTAATCGGATCCAATTTTAGTCCATTTTTAATTCTTATTTCAATGCCAAACTCTCAGGGATTTTTCTATGTCCAATAACACACAATCTGTGAAATTTTGAGTTGATTTTGACCGATAAAACTTTCTGAACTGAAGAAAGAAGGTGTAGAAGTAAGAAATCTCGATAAATTCCAGCTAATCTCTGTAGAACTCCTCCTCCTGATGCTCTGATACCACTTGTAGGATCGTGTTGGGACCCAATTGAGTCTATTCAGAAGAACCTTTCCTGATTTGAGCGGCGGAAACAAACAAATCACGTTCAATTCACCAATCATACACTTTTAACTGTTGATCTATTGATTTAAACGACGTTTACAATCCTGGCAACACTTCGGCACCACTTCGTGACAGCCGGAATGACAATAACCCTATCAACTATATGATTTCGCTCTAATGACAGCTATTTATAACATTCGTGATTTCGCTTTTACATACATAAACCACATGAGCGAAATCAGCATTAGACACACGAGCGAAATCATCTATTACCCTATGAGCGAAATCAAGTCTAACAAGAGGTTTCGCTCTAATGACACCATGTCACTTGGAGAGAAATCAGCATTAATCAGATTTCTTGACTCTCGTGTCCAGAACTAACCTATTCTACACTAGACTCGATACAAGACGAAGTCGACAGATGTAGTGCACCAACAAAAATTACACTCTATGTCCTTTATGTTTGCAACCTATAACGGGCGGTGTCCTTTCTCATAAACCCAGTTATCTTTTAATGTTAAAACCCCTTGTCTCTATCAACTTCAAACATTAGGGACCTTTTATGTAAAAAAGTGAAACATTCAAAAACAAAACAAAAGCATCAGCCGCCATCTTCTACGTTTATCCGGCCGGCAATTTCGCCGGATTCCGGCAACTTCGGAACCCCATTTCTACGCTTTTTCGGTCCGTTTATTTCGCGATAAACATCATCTCCATCTTATAACAATTTAACAACGAAGTTTTAGCATGTATCTCATTACTTCGATGGTAATCCGGTAAGCACTACCGATTCCGGCGAACCCGGAACTTCGTCTTTGAGTCGTTTCATCGGCGAAATTGCCGGCTGGATAAGTTTTTTAGACCAATCTGTGTAAAAACTTTTATATCGGTTGTTATATCATTATTTATTTAACTTAATACTTGTTTTTATATAATTTTCTTTGTTCATGAATGGTAAGCAACCGTTTATGTTCCTGAGCAAGGGCCTTATGAACACGAAATCATATCTATCAAATCACAAACATTCACAATACATTTTCTTGCAAAAACACTTCATCACCAACAATAACTTTACCCAATCAAACCCCTTTAATTCTTATTCTAAAGACACTTCAAATCTCCACGAAAATGTCTACCACAGTGAAATTACTAATAATTGTAACAAACGAAATGCATATGATCTGGTTCACAAGATCCGAGAATGCACACATTCGGGTCTTCATAACCATGGCCAACAGCTTCATTGCTACGTTTTGAGATCTGGGTTCATTTCCAATGTATATGTTTCATCTACACTCATCAACTTCTATGGTAAACTGGACCTAGTAAAAGATGCACATCTCCGGGTATGTTCTATGGTAAACTCAAAGACGAAGTTCCGGGTTCGTCGGAATTGGTAGTGCTTACCGGATTACCATCGAAGTAACGAGATACACGCTGAAACTTCGTTGTTAATTTGTTATAAGATGGAGATGATGTTTATCACGAAAGAAACGGACCGAAAAAGCATAGAAATGGGGTTCTGGAGTTGCCGGAATCTGGCGAAATTGCCGGTCGGATAAACGTAGAAGATGGCGGCTGATGCATTTGTTTTGTTTTTGAATGTTTCACTTTTTTACATAAAAGGTCCCTCATGTTTGAATTTGAGAGAGACAAAGGGTTTTAACATTAAATGATAACTGAGTTTATGAGAAAGGACACCACCCGTTATAGGTTGCAAACATAAAGGACAAAGAGTGTATTTTTTAACCTTAAAGGACAACGCATGCAGAAACCCTGGAACATAAAGGACGAAAAGTGCAATTTAGCCTAAAATTTAGAATGAAACGTAAAATGAAAATTTTGAGAAGTATATAAAATATAGGGGCCAAAGTTGAAAGTAAAAAAAGTTGTGAGGTTAAAATGAAAAAGATAAAAACTTTTGGGTTGAAAGTAAAAAAGTAAAGGAGTTTTGGGTTAAAAGTGTAATATCAATTTTTTTTTTGAAAATTCCCCAAAGCATGAGATACAACACCTCTATGCACTTATTTGTTGCTAATTTATAATATGTTAATAAATAAATAATATCCACAAAACACACTTTAAGCATAAGATACAGCCAACTAATGCTCATTTGTGTTATAAATTTATAATATATAATAGGTAACTTTTATTTTCTTTTTGCATAAAATAGAGTTACACATTAAAAAAGAGTTGCAATATCTAAAGTTCAAAGGATGAATAGGTATTTTACCTTAAATCACTATATTGTATCTAAAGACCATCAATAAGTTTGGGGCCAAGTTAGGTTTAGATTGCTTGATAGATGCACTTGCCTTTTTGATGAGAGATCTCAGGTTTAAACCTGAACAACAGATGTATTTTACTTTTATTGGTGTAAAATATAGTAGAACATTTAAAAATAATCAATGAGTTTGGGATTTGTTGGCTATGGGTGGAAGAAATTTTTTACAATTAAGCATGTTTGAGTAAGAGAAATTTCATCATGGGAGAAATCCAGATAAGTCGTCACCCATATAATTATGAATTTGTAAACTTCTAATAACCAATATATACGATGATTGTTGGTATACGAGAGTGAACGTTACTTGAGAACTTCTAGTGAGAGGTACTAAGTTCAAATCTTATACTTTGAACATAAAAAAAAAAAACTCAAAACCAGTCAAACTAATGTATAAGATCATCAGTTCAATAAACACTCGTCTAAAACCGGTTGGTCTAACAAATGGTCGTTCAACCCACACGAATGAAACTGGCAAGGGATCTGATTCCTGATCCGGTTAGGCGGTCTGACTTCATAAGCATTACTTTTTACGGACTGTACAAAGTCTACATAGACTATCTCCAATGCTACGTGTGTCCTTAGGCTCTCTAAGCTGTCATGTCATCTGCAACATAATATCCTTACACATCCTTAAAAAACTCATTTTCATCTCCAACCCTACAAATATCCTTACCTTTCTTAATTTCCATCTCATCACCTACTCATTACACACAATATTTGAATAAAACTTTTCTTAGTCTACTTTAGGCCCACCACATCATATAAACCAAAGCAAACTCATGCCCTTGTGCAAGGGCATCTCACCTAAGGGCTTCTAAGGTTTATAGTAAAAAAAAAATTAACTAAAAAATGCTTAAAAACGATTGAAAAAAGTAAAAATACAAAAATGATTTTTTTTTACTGAAATAGCTTCTACACATCTTTGTTTGTAAAAACTCCTAAAAATTGAAAATATAACTTTTAGTATTTTAAATTGAATTTTTATGATATATAACATGTTAAATACATTCTTGCGATGTTCCCCGATTCTCAGTTTTTTAGTTTTCTCAATTGAACCACACATTATATATATTATTCCAATTATATTTTTATTATTTAAATATTTAGTTATTAAGTAGTGCATATATATTATACTAATCATATACAAAAATAAAAAGAAATGGTTTACCCAAATAAATAGTTTTAAGACTATACATATCAGTGATCAAACCCAATCCAACCCAACCTTTCATTGAAAGATAATATCTCTATAACCTTCCACCGTGGTTATGCATGAAAAAAAATACATAATGATGTCATTGTTGATTCAAGGTTCGAAACAACCTGGTAATGACATTAATGTTTATTTGTCTCTATTGATAGATGACCTTAAAACTCTACGGAGCCCATGTGTTAACGTGTATGATTCTTATAAGAAAGAATATTTTGATTTGCGTGCCATGATATCTTGCTCTATTAGTGATTTTCCAGCATATGGTAATTTGTCATAATATAATACGAAAGGTAGACTAGCTTGTCCTATTTGTGAAGATGAGATAAGTTCGGTATGGTTAAGTAATTGAAGAAAAACAGTGTACATTGGAGATTGAAGATTTCTTCCAGAAAATCACGATTACCGGAACAGAATAGTGGAGTTTGATGGAAAAATTGAGCATGGAAAAGTAAGGGAAGAATTTGATGCACTTTCACGAGTAAGAAATTCGATTGCCGTGTTGGAAAAAAACACAGGGGAAAAAAACAAAGGGGAAAAAAATCATCCTGAACCATCCAACATTTGGAAAAAAAAAAGTCTGTCTTTTAGGATTTGCCTTACTAAGAGCATTTGCAAGTTAGACATTGCTTAGATGTTATGCATATTGAGAAAAATGTATGTGAAAGCCTGCTTGGATTATTGTTAAACATTCCCGGGAAAACTAAAGATGGGATCAATGTTCGTAAAGACATGCAAGAAATGGGAATACATGAAGGGCTTCACCCTGTTCCGCACCCTAAAGGTTTTTTTCTGCCACCGGCATGCTATACAATGTCAAACAAGGAAAAAAATGTTTTGTAAATGTTTACACAGTATTAAAGTTCCATACTTGGATGACATCCTTTGCATGCATGAGCATTGCGTGAAGATACAAGTCGATCATGTTCTTCCGGCATTTATGGGTATTCCGATCCCTGACGAGACTTGTATAGAAGGTAAAATGCTATTGATGAACCAAACTTTAAGAAACTTTATTCAATGGCCAAGAAAGGAAATTAAGGTATATTTAGTTGATAAACAAATTATATATTACTTTATCTTGTATTATATTACTATTTACTATAATATTTGTATTAATTGTAGATTTTGGATGGACAAACTCACTGTACATCTAAAGAATTTCAAACCTCACCCAAACACGCATGTGTAATTTGACACCGACTGTTGAACCTTATATACCATAGGTAGTTTATATTACTTTAGTTATTATTTGATTTATATTATAACAATTGGTTTATTTTTTTAGATGTAGCATTCCTCGGAAATTCCTATTCAGTTAGGAATTAATGATTTTTTTACTGATGAAATTTTACTACCCGATGGATTTTTCGACACAAGAATAATTGCGTCTGAATGCCCTCAAAATCAAGATGTCGAATAACAAATGATAACAAATTGTTTGATTTTTTAGGTTATGAGGCATGTTGTTCAAAAGTCCCAAACTAAACAACCAAAGCCGAAAAAAGCTATGGCAGCATAAAACAAGTCCAAAGGCAAACGAAAACAGGTTGAAGCTAAATTGACATATCAAGAAAAGCAGGCCGAAAAAGTGAAGTTACATTTGCAATTGATCGAACTACGACCCGAATGGCATAAGAAGATGGTTGGTCGACTAGGTGGATACATCGGGAATAACTGGGCTACTACGCTTCCATTTTCAGCTCTTGAGAATATGTTTCCTAGCATGAGTGGTACCTATATTGAGGCTGAATCAATGTTAGGATTATTTATCAAAGAATGGCTGATCTCACCATTGTGTTTTGGTTTACATTGTAAGTTGTTATCACCATAATATTATATAGATATAACTGAATTTATTAACTTTTATTATATATTTTATTCTTGTTTTAAGGTACTTTTATAAGGAGTCAGAGGCTAAAAAAATGCAACCGATGCGCCTTTTTAAATGTGAACGTAATCACATGTGATATGTGTGAAAGAAATCCTAGAGAGGTTGAAGATCACATTTTGAGTTTAGCGACTCATCATGTCGACAAAGATTTCATTCTTGCACCGCATTTGGCTAAGTAAGTTTATTTTAGTTAACTTTGTTTTATTTTATTACTATGATTCACCTAACTATTCTATAACGTTAATTTTGTAGCAACCATTGGTCCTTGTTCATCATTGCCCAACAAATAAGACATATATATTTTGGATTCAACAAAGATAAAAGGTGAAAAGAATGCTTCTAACTATCGTCTTTCAAGTCTAATTCCTACCGCCTTAGGATCCGACTTCAACTGCACAATGGTTGATGTATGTGTGTTTGCTATTTCTTAGTTGTTTGATTTTCTTTACTTTTAAATAATAATTTGTTAACTTATTACAGTGTAAGCAACAGAAGGGTGGATGGGAATGCGGCTACATGGTTCTCCAACATATGTTTGACTTTGTCAATTTGTATCAAAACCAATTTCCTGATGAAGTAATATATATATATATATATATATATATATATTAGTTGTTTAGTTTTTTAAAACTTAGAAGGTTTAGTTGATTATATACTTGTTTTTAGATGTTTATAACATGTATATATACATAACTTTATTGACGATGTTGTTACCGATTTTTTCTCTTTACCTTTAGTTTTAGTCTATAATATTTGTAGTAACTCTTTCCATTTACTTTTATTTTAGATGTAGCACGACACGAGAGAGGCTACGGATAATGATATAGATATTTTGTTGATGACGTTGATGCCGAAGTTTTTTAGCGAGTTAGGTATATTGTTAGTTTAGCTTTATATATAGATTATATGTATTTTATTTATACGATTTAACGCAGTTTGTTATGCATTCAACAAATGATTGTAATTTGACGGGTTTATTTCCGTAGTGGATGTCTACAAGTTTATTTCTGAATTGAATGTGTATTGGTTTGGTTTGATTTGAAAATGTTCCATTGGTGTATATAAGCTTGATGTGTATTTCTGGAAATGTTTTTCTTTTTTACTCTAATTTTTTTTTCAGCAAATATTTATAAGACAGTGTTAAAAAATATTTGTTTTAATAAATATTTGAAAATGTTTTTATATTAAAAGACTGTGTTCATCAAGTTTAAGACGGTGTTGTAGGTCCCTTAACCCGTGCGGATCGTAACATAATCGTCGATCTAACCTAGAGTGCGGAATCCCCTAGATCAGATTTCACAGAAAACGAGTAGAAACAGAATCAAGAACACGATGCACTTTCAATCCGGTCTTCTATTGATTATCCAACATGAAGTTTACAATCAATTCAAGACCCACAAGAAATCTCTAAGCCGCTCTCTGTAGATTTCTCTAACTCTCTCAATTCCTCTAAGTGTCCAACTCAACTGGCTCACCTAAACCCTTATGCCAAGCCTTCTTTATATAGGACAAGGTTTGCCCATGGGCTAGGCCATTCTCCAAGCCCATAACACTAATTAACTCCCTAACCAATAATGCTAAGCCCAATACAAAATATCCAAAGACTAAATAATCAAACTATTAAGCTGTTGTCACAGGAATATGCACCAACAAACTCCTCCTTGACAATAGCTTCATAGTGTAACTTTGTCTTCAAACATCTTGCAGTCTTTTGGTCTTTGGATAGCGTCAGCTACACAGTTTCTGACATCAACAAACTCCCCCTTAGCTGATGCTTCCAATCTCCAAAACTTTCATTCGTTGTAGATCCGTGAACTAGGAATCTTTGATTAAGCAAGTAAACTTCAACTCTTTCATATCTCTCTCTGCAATGTAGTAGAAGGATCCTACCATGCATCTTCACACGATCTTCACTTCACTCTCAATCTGCACTTTACTTGTATTTTGCACTTCATTTTGATAACTGCATCAATCTGTTTAGAAACACAAGCAAGTATCTCGAAAAACCATTAGTCTTTTTCACATTTAAAGATAAACTAATATTTTATCTTAGTTTGCAAAAACAACTACCAGTCAGTTCAAAATGGGAGATCTTTTGAAAGAAAATATTTTTGGTATTTTTGATATTTTTCAAAACAAACTAAACTAAACTTAAAAATATTTACAATTTCATCTTTTTTGTGAGAATCGTGTGCAAGAAGATCATATTAGCAAAATCAAACTGTTTTCACACTATTAGATAATTCTTTATTTAATTTTTCCTAAAAAGCAGTTCAAGATGATTACCAGTATATTTGTCCACGTAAACAAAATGCATGAACGTTTCAAGTACCATTACCGTATGATACATTAAGGTAATTTTATTTTGAAATATTAGTGTGTCCCACTTCAGGATATACCCCCGCGATCAAGGTATGCACAAAGATTCATCGTAGTAGGTGGGTATACTGAATTCATCCGTTTTGTTTTTCAACGTTTAGAAAATTGGTGATCAGGTCAGTACTTCCGTACAGCAAAGAGACCAAAATATCTAACGAGGGCTAAGACAAATACCATTTTTTGGTACGAATTATGCATTTTGCACTTTATGAATGACTCTCTATGAGAGCTTCTTCATTTTCAGGGTTTTGGCATTGTTAGCTCTTTTAAGATATCTTGGGTGTGTCTAGGTCAGCATGTATCTGGATGCAGCAGAAGGACACCCCTGATATCCCTAGATGAAATAACAGTATAAAGACCAAAAACTTCAGATTTTGGCAATCTATCAATGCAAGAATTAAGGTCATTAAACCATACACCACTGATGTGTTCCCCACTCATACTCAGTGCATTTATGTTTATATCATTTTGGTAAGTTGATTATTTCATGCTTTTGCCTACTGGTACATCATATGATGAAGCTGCTATCACACTTAAGCAATGTAATTCAGTTTGAGTGTGACAGTCTAACTTGCTGATGTACTATCATTTCTTTTCTTTTTTTTTTTCACACAGTGATAACTCATTTTTGATTTTCTATTTTTTAAGTGTTTCATTTTTCAATGTTTTTGGAATTTTTAAAATTTTATAACTTAGTCCCCCTAAACACACGCACTATCTAAACTCTTTTTGGCTTAGTGGAATTTCTCCCCCTAAATTTTTGTTTTTATGGAGTAAGTTTTAAAAACATAAATTTAAACACAAACAAACTCCCACTTTAAATCTGACAACAGTTTTTCACGTTTAAAGTTTAGACTGATCAAAACAATCACAAAAGTAAATAGTTCGTTACCCATGTTAACCTACTATTCACCTCAGATGTTTTACAGGAACAACCACTGTCGAACACATCAACAGTCCTTCTTGGTCATCCTGCATTCACTCAACAACTCAGTTAGACTTTTGAACCCAAGCCCTGATAGTCTTGGGTTTTCCAAATTCATCCATTACAGGAACATCCATCCAATATCCATCACTCCTCAGTGGAGTCTTGGAAGTTTTACCCGTTGTTGAACAAGATTGATAATTTTCACTAGGTCTTTGATTGCGAGAGTTCCAATGGATTTTCTGACCTTTGAAAATTATTACCTTGATACCTTCTTCTCCCATTATTATACCAAAAATTTTGTAAAAAAATTGGATGTTGTTGAACATTTGAGTTACTAAAACCCCTATGTTCGTTTCTTCTTTGAAAATTTCGATTACCAGATGTCTGGTATCGATTTTGATATCCAAAATTTCTATTTTGACTTTAAAACTGATTTGATTTACCATTATAATGACTAAATTGTGGAGAAATACTTCTTGGTCTATCAAATCTTTGCAAAGTTGAGGGTTTTGATTGAAATTCAGGTTTATTTGTCTGACAACTAGTTTTTACACTATTGTTTGACCCAACCTGATTCCCGTCTTTAACCTCATCAACTTTTTGCTTACCGTTCTTCAAAGGACAACAACTCGCCACGCGCCCTTTGTTGTGACATCTAAAACAAGATCTTTTCTTATAAGTTTTCTTTTTGTTTAATCCCTTTTTAGATGTGTTGGCCTTTTTGTCTTCAGTATCCTCATCCACTTTATGAGGTGTACTGTTAGACCCAACAGATTCTTTCAAAGAAAATGGACTACTTGGCAAGTCCACAGCTATCGGATCCACTACCTCTTGTGCAGTGGTTACAAAATCAATTAGCTCTTCTTAATTTGGTAGAAAAGAGTAGTCTTGATTTTCAGAAGATGAAGCTTTAGTAAACCCCACCCCTGTTTTATCATTACTTCTTTTTAAACCTTTTTGAATATGAGTCCTGACTAACGAAGAATTTCCAAATTTGTCTAACTTACCCTGAAGTTCTACAATTTTGGCTTATGCATCAGCCAATTCTGTGCACTTTTCTGAAAGCTCGTTAGTCTTTTCTTTCACAGTTTCACGAGCCAAATCAATGACCTGTAACAGTTCATTGACTTTGCTTGTTAAACTGCTAATTTCTTGTTCATTTGATTTGAGTTTATCTAAACAATTTGACTCTCTTTTAATCAAAAGAACATTTAACTCTTTTCGGTTTTCCAAATCGGCTAACAGAATTTTGTTTTGCTCCGATAGTATGTTAACTTTACCCTGTAGTTCAGTGCAATTAAGACATGTATGACTTACAGATTCTGATGATACCTTCACCTCTGATGTAAGTCCATTCACATCCTTCAAGCCCTTTGAAATTTCTGCATCCTTCTTCTCAACAGTTTCATTATCAGCTTTCTTCTTCTCCTCTACCTCAGCAGCTACTTCTCCTATCTTCACAGCTGCAAGCTCAGCTACACATGCTTGATCACATGTATCCAATCTTGAAGGAATCTGATAACGTTTTTCCAAAGCTTCCCACAGCTCTTGAGAAGTTCCATACTTCGTAAAGGTATGTTTAACGCCCTCAGGCAAGGACTTCTTTATTGCTGCTAAAGCTTTCTTCTCAGCATCAACCACTCGTTTCTCAGATTCATCCATCTTATCATAAGACATCACTATAACTCTTCCATCAACACGACGTGTGGGTGCAAAGTATCCATCTATCATACACGTCCACATTTTAGTATCTTCACTTTTCATAAACAACTCAAACTTCTCTTTCCAGTCAGCATATTCTTTGACGTTTGTAAGCTTTGGCCAATTCTTAATAGTCTCCCTTCCATTGTTCATCTTAGCCATCACGCAGCTTAAAAGTTCAAATGAATTTTGGTAACCTATGTCAAAATCCAATTCTAACTTCTCTACTGGTCCTTGTCTAGCTTTTACCGTAACCGTACTGTCAAAACCGTACAAAAATTATCCGAAAACTGTTTTTACCAAATTGTACCGTTAGATTCGTCTCGAAATTACGATTCCAACGATATATAATGTCAAAAACCTATTACAGGATATACTTGTTTTTAGATGTATATAACATGCATATATACATAACTTTATTGACGATGTTGTTACCGATTTTTTTTTCTTCTTTACCTTTAGTTTTAGTCTATAATATTTGTAGTAACTATTTCCATTTACTTTTATTTTAGATGTAGCATGACACGAGAGAGGCTACAGATAATGATATAGATATAGATATTTTGTTGATGACGTTGATGCCGAAGTTTTTTAGCGAGTTAGGTATATTGTTAGTTTAGCTTTATATATAGATTATATGTATTTTATTTATACGATTTAACGTTGTTTGTTATGCATTCAAAAAATGATTGTAATTTGACGGGTTTATTTCCGTATTGGATGTCTACAAGTTTATTTCTGAATTGAATGTGTATTGGTTTGGTTTGATTTGAAAATGTTCCATTGGTGTATATAAGCTTGATGTGTATTTCTGGAAATGTTTTTCTTTTTTACTCTAATTTTTTTTTCCAGCAAATATTTATAAGACAGTGTTAAAAAATATTTGTTTTAATAAATATTTGAAAATGTTTTTATATTAAAAGACTGTGTTCATCAAGTTTAAGACGGTGTTGTAGGTCCCTTAACCCGTGCGGATCGTAACAGAATCGTCGATCTAACCTAGAGTGCGGAATCCCCTAGATCAGATTTCATAGAAAACGAGTAGAAACAGAATCAAGAACACGATGCACTTTCAATCCGGTCTTCTATTGATTATCCAACATGAAGTTTACAATCAATTCAAGACCCACAAGAAATCTCTCATCCGCTCTCTGTAGATTTCTCTAACTCTCTCAATTCCTCTAAGTGTCTAACTCAACTGGCTCACCTAAACCCTTATGCCAAGCCTTGTTTATATAGGACATGGTTTGCACATGGGCTTTGGTCTGGGCTAGGCCATTCTCCAAGCCCATAACACTAATTAACTCCCTAACCAATAATGCTAAGCCCAATACAAAATATCCAAAGACTAAATAATCAAACTATTAAGCTGTTGTCACAGAATATGCACCAACAGGTGTTCACCATCTAATAAGACTCAATTTCAAGACTGTAAGCACCATCTTAAAACCCATATCACCCCATCTAATGCTCTGTTTTGTAGTAGTTGATCGGAATGTCGCGCTCCGGTCAAAGATAATATTTATAATCCCGAATTACCCTTAGTAATGCGTTAGTGGTAGTAAGGGGTCGAACCACGAAGAGTTTGTGGTTTGCAAATGGACTTGATTGATTTAAAAGGTTTGTCACTTAGATTATGAAGCTTGCTAAGAGATTTGTCAATTGATTTATTTGAAAGTGTGTCGGAATGGCCCGACAATTTGGTTTTGATTATTAACTACGAAAATCTTTGAACAATGAAACAAAAACTTAATGATTGGTTTAAAACAATATACGAAAAAAAGGTTTACACCCGGTTCAATAGTTGCGAAGCCTAGGGTTACTAAATGTTTTAACTTGGTTTAGATGAATTAGTTCATTAACGGTTTTATAATCACAAGGTTTAGGTGCCAATAGCTATCGACGTTCAAGATGGACCGCAATGCACTTCGTTACCTTGGACAATTAAATCCTAACACAAGGCCAGACATAAATACGCATATTCATTTCACAATGTCAAATTTCATAACTCATTCAATAATTTGCAAATTCAATTCAAAGGTAAGACAATTATCCAATGTTTCATATGCAATTCAAATTTTCACAAGCCAACTATCAAACAACTAATAAACCCTAAACCTTACAAAGTATACACCGGGGTGAAACCCACAAGAATCTAGCCGCTCATGGAAGGATGAAAGCGATCAACGGATGTTTGGAACTCGCACTTTGACATCTTGAAGCTTTGAATAGGGTGGAGGTGATGATTAGGGTTTGAGGTGAAAGGTTATGGAGAATGGATTGATGGAATGATGGAGATTAGGGTTACAGGATGAAGATGATGATGAATTCGGTTGATGATTGGTGTAATGGATGAAAGGGATTGTTGGATTATCAATTCTAGGCTCCAAGAACAAGGTTTTAACTCCAAAACAAGGTTTTAACTCCAAAACAAGTGTAAACCCCGAAAATGAGGTCCAAAGTGGTTTTAAACTCGTTAAACAAGTGAAACAAACAACAATTCCTGTCGGCCACCAGGGGCAGGCGTCGCCAACGCCCCCTTGCATCGCCGATGTCTAGTCTAGCCTCCAGTTCTTGCCAACGCCATTTTTAGCTGTTTACGCCATTTTAACCCGACGCGACTCAATATTTGGCATCGACGACGGCCCCTAGGTGTCGCCGACGCCTCCTGTAGGTGTGGTTTTCCTGTTTTCTTGTTTTCTCGCTCCCGGTTGACCCATGTTCCATCCCGATGCTCCGTTTGGCTCCCGAATAGCTCCTTAAACCCCGTTAGACCTGCAAAACACAACTCCAATCAAAAGTAGGCTATTTGAAACTAAAATTTACGTAAAAACATCAACTTAAACACAAACGAACACGGGTCTTCAACCACATATCACATCCCCACACTTGTCTTTTGCTTGCCCTCAAGCAAATCTGTTTTTCACTTTCACGTAGGTCGAACGAGAAACAAACATCCCATTCTCAAGACTAAAGTTAAGGTCTAATGTCATACCCGTTCATGATTTTTACACATTTCAAAACATTTAGTGGTAAAGTGAATAATCACATAAGAAATGGTTACCCAAGATTAACCTGCCCTTGAAACCTACAAACCATGTATATCCCTCATAATGTTCTCTCCACTCGGTTTAAAATTTGGCTAATAAATAATGAATTAGCACTTTTTAAGTAATCACTCAAACCGATTAGAACACGTACCTGCATATGCTTGCAACTCAATCATTCTCCACCACCGAACACAAATACTAAGCACAAGTCAAAAGGTCTTTGAAGGATTGTAATGGGGCTAGGCTAAGGGTATGGAATAGGATATTTTTAAAGTGGCTAAGGTGATGAAAACTCGATTTTTATTACAAACGACTACTCTAAACATAACTAACTATAATCATCAAACTAAGAGGCAAAATTTTTTGCCTTTTATTCAACAAACTAAAACAACACATTTTTATATTTTTCTCAATAATTTTCTGCTATTTTTCACAACATTTTTTTTATATAAATCACAACTATACAAAGAAATAAACCTACAATCGAATTTTCATCACGCGGGTTAAAAAAAAAGGTTTACGGTTGTGGGCTAAATGAGTTGGTCAAACGAAAGGTTTAGGCTCAAAGTGGGCAACTAGGGGATTTCTTTGGGTAAGGATATATAAATGGTGTAAAGGGAAAATGTTTACCTAATGCCTTAATCATTCTTGTGCTTGTATTCGGTCTATGGTCTCAAACGTATCAAAAGTTTCAAGTTCTACAATACGCGACTAATGGTCCACTCAAACAAAGAAACATATATATGTATATCTATAATGTAAAAGTGGCTCAAAACCTCATGTATAAAGGGTATGGTATGTGATATGCATAATGTACTAGTTTTTTGGGTGGATTATTCCCAAATAACCACCGGCTAAATACCCTTCATGTTTAATCATTTGAACTTGACCATAGCAAAAGACCAAATGGGCGTGTCATCCCTCATTGACTTAGTTACTTGTGCTTTTTAGATTGCTTCAAACAAAGACATTTTTGAATTTTTTTTGAAATTTCCCCCCATCCCCACACTTGAGGTTAACATTGTCCTCAATGTGTAGTGTTTAAATGAAAGGGGTCAAAAACGTAAACTTTTTTTCTCCCCATCCCCACACTTGAGGTAAACATTGTCCTCAATGTGTAAGAATGGAGCCTTTAAAACGCATAAGGGATGTGACACGACCAAACTCCCAAAGATTTCACCCCAGTCAATAATATACAATTTACAATCCACTTATTAACTAAATAAAAATCAAAGAAAAGGAAACGAATGCACCTGGTTGTTTCTTGTTCCTCGTGTGTTCTTCATTCTTCGATAAAAATGGTTGTCTCCCAAACATTTGTACCTACAAATCTAAATCCTTGTGTAGAAGCATGCTTCTCACAACCATCAACATTTGTTAGTTACTTGTTCTACCATTTTTACAAAAGATTTACCATGCCAATCGTTACTTCAATTTGAATTTTTGTGGAAAAAATAATTTACAACAATAATAATAAACCTAACTCACTTTCGTAAGAATCACGGTTGCATTTAGCTTATGGAACAAGCCCTTTTAAACCACCCGATAGCTTGGGAGGACGAGTAGGTCTCGTGAGGGTTATATAGTGAACACACCCACAATGTTCATTTAACTACTAAATAAAAATACTAGACATAAAATGAAATAACAAAAAAATATAATGAAAAACTAAAAATATACAACAATAACATAAAGCGTACCACACCATCACTGTTGATATTGCTCGTTTGGATCCACAGGCGGGTACAGGTGGTAGGGGTAGCCAGTGAGAGATTCCATCATTTCACAGTAATCATCGAGGGGGGCCCTTTCCCCTTCGACTGGCGACTGAAGCTGTTGAGAAACATAACTTGAACCGACTCCTTCGGGCCAATGGGGAGACGGGTTGGAAGGCCCACGAGGCACAGGAAGATTCTCATAACACATCAAAATTGTCATGTTCAAACTAGTGTCAATGTCAAGTATAAACAATGTATAATGTCTTAATGTCATGTGTAAACCATGTCTTGCTTAATCAAATGTCAAGTAACAACAATGTCTTGTATGGTGAATAAAAAGTATTTACTCAAACCACATGTATATGTCAATGTATAACCAAATGTCATGTGAAACCAAATGTCATGTACAAAACAGTATCTTTGAATAAACCATAGTTTAGATCAAAAGTTATGTTTTGCAAAACCAATGCTTTATTGTTATGAACATTTATGTAGTAATGTTTATCGCATACATTCAAGCCTTGCGACTGTCGGACAAACCCTTAACAAGTTAAAGGTTTATCAATTATGTTTTCGGATTTTGTCATTCCCTACTTCCAAACAAACCTAGGAAGCCAGGAACAGGATTTGTCAAGTCCTATGGAACCACTACATACTACCAAGCAGCATGATCAATGTTAATGAATGTATTTTTGTCCCGTTAAACATACCAAGTGTCATACCAAATGTAAGCATGTGCCCATATGCTGAGTAAACATATGCAGCAAAGATGTATGTAAATCAATGTGGCCACATGCTGAGTAAACATATGCAGCAGAAAAGTCATGTAAATCAATGTGCCCATATGCTGAGTAAACATATGTAGCAGAAATGTCATATAAATCAATGTGCTCATATGCCGAGTAAACATATGCAGCAGAAATGTCATGTAAATCAATGTGCCCATATGCTGAGTAAACATATGTAGCAAAAGTGTTTATGAAATCAATGTGCTAGCATGCTCAGTCAACATACATAGCAAAGCATAATGGAAATCATGTACTATATGTGTACTACATGAATATAGCAAGTATACATAATGAAACGCATGAAAAGCACAAAAGTAACAAGTAGGCACATGTGTATCACCCCAAAATATTTGAAAGCGGTAAAAAGAGGGGACTATGTACTCACTTGATATTGCTAAATAGTCTTGGAATAAAGACCAAGTAAAGCTTGTAGGATCACGGAATCAATCGGCACCTAATATAGGTAACTATGTTAATAATTCGAACCTAAATCGGAAGATCGGTTAGAATGAGGTCTCGTAAACCAAATGAGTAGTGGAACTCATATGATATGGTTTAACAAAGCCTACATTCTAAGTTGGAACCTATCCTAAGTGCTTATGACCCGTTACGACTCGTTAAGGTAGTTTATGCTACTTTAACGTGTCGTTCGCGCAAAAGCACATTCGGATGGTCTAACTAGCCCTATGACAAGTATTATATTCCTTAACATATTGCATAATCAGTTTAAATGTCAAAAATTAAGTTACATATGCTTAAATTTAAATTATGCACAAAAAGGGCATTTTGGTCATTTTCCTAAGGCATATAAACTACCTATCATATAACTAACTAAACGAAGTGACCATAAGGTATAACCTCGAAAGGTTATTCCCTATACAATTATGGCAACAAAATATGTTTGGTCGGATCCTAATGATTGACCAAACGAGTCGGGTTCGAAAGTCTAAGCGGTTGTTTAGATTGCTTAACTTACGAACCTAAGTAAGCACTAAACTAAAAGTGACGAGTTAAACATGTTAAAACATGTTTAACTAGGTTAGAAAACTGATTTGATATCAAAACAAAGTGTTTTGATACCCGAAAATGGTTTCGTTGCAAAATGCACATAGTCGTGCATTTTGACTAAAACTTTGACTCTTCACTACACCTAATCAACGTGGTAATCAGTAGGTATAGTCACAAGGGACTATAACCATCGTGATTACGCTCACGTTGCAAAGTTCAAGCGAACTTTGTCTTGACCAAAACATGGCCAAAGCAGAAAGTCAAACACTGTTTGAATTTCTTGCTTGAAATACATAACCAAGCATG
>JARYGA010046339.1:0-33697 GCA_030545235.1 Helianthus tuberosus
ACAGCACAGACAAACACTTTCTTTGGTGTTTTTAGGCCATTGCGTTTTTGAAAAACACATTCTTGAAGTGTTTTTGGTGCATTGCGTTTTAGGTAAAACACTTTTTTAGGTGTTTTCAGTCCATTGCGTTTTACAGAGAACACTTTCTTTTGTTTTTTAGGCAATTGCGTTTTAGAATGAGTCATTTTTAAGTGTTTTCTGGCCATTGCGTTTTACAAATAAGACATTTATTTGTGTTTTTGGTGCTTTGCGTTTTAGATAAAACACTTTTTTATGTGTTTTCAGTCCATTGCGTTTTAGAAAACAGACATTTTAAGTGTTTTCTGGCCATTGCGTTTTAGAAATAAGACATTTGTATGTGTTTTTGGTGCATTGTGTTTTAGGTAAAACACATTTTTATGTGTTTTTAGTCTATTGCGTTTTAGAAAGTACATTTTCTTTTGAGTTTTTAGGCTATTGCGTTTTAGAAATAAGACATTAAGACATTTCTTTGTGTTTTCTGGCCATTGTGTTTTACAAATAAGTCATTTCTTTGTGTTTTTGGTGCATTGCGTTTTAGAAAAATGTCATTTTTTAGGTTTTTTTTTTCATTGCGTTTTACGATACTGGGGTTTTTTCTATTGCGTTTTACGCAACTGGGTTTTAAATATTTTTTTTCAAAATATAGCAATAGTATACTCGTTTTAAAGATAAAAAAACGCTCGTTTTTTTGGTGCAATTTTTATAAAAAAATAATGTCGTATGAAAGAGTTATTAACGTTTAAAAAATGGGGGGGAATTGGAGGAGAGGGAAACTATTGGCTTGGATTGACTAGAATGCCCCTGAAAAAAGTCACGCACCTCTTTTCTTACTTTCAATTTCCCTGATTTAATCTTATTCCTTGATTAACTAAATGGATGGTCAAGATCACTTCCTAGCCTTCCTAGCCAAATAAACTTCCTATTATATCTCCACCCTCAAAACCAAATTACCAATTAAATATTCTTAATGTCCACGTAGAAGTTAATTGATGTAACGTAAATCATTTGCACCATATTAAGTTATTCTTATCCTTGTTTATTGAAACCAAATTACCAATTAAATTTTCTTAATTGGTTTCACACTTCAAATTAGTTTGTCACTTCAAATTCTTTTTATGCGATTTCAAACTTGATTATCAAGAATTCTGACTTTTCAGACCTTGTATTTCCCACATCTTCTTCCCCAAATCACAACCCTATCTTCTTTTTTTTCACCTAGTCATCGTCCTTTGAAACAATACCATCTTAGATCACCCATAATAATCTGTTTCACATCACAACATCAGTTCTAAAACACCTCGTGTGGCTGCCGGAGTTAGCTGCCAACAACAAACCACACTGTCTTTATGTCCTCACTCATCTCTCTATATCTATATCTTTTTCTCTTTACCGCCGGTGATTCATCGCATGCTTCCCACTCCGTCAGCACCGGCGAATCTGTACTTTCTTTGATGTCGCTGGCCATCGTGCCACGAATCTGACATCCCTCTTCTTTCTGACTTCTCCGCCAACCACACCACCAGAGCTCTTGTTGTAACATCCGTCAAAATCGGATCTTAGAACCCGATATGTTTGTAAACAGATTTAACTTCTAGTAAATGATAAGACGAATATTTATTATTTTGTTGGTTATTACTTTATTTTTATTTAGATAATTTGGTTCGTATATCAAACGGCTTATTACCTTAAAGCGACTAACCAAATAATATCCATAGATCCAAATCCAAACAATACCTTATTATTTCCAAGCGATATGCCCAAACTCTCAAACAACACCCTAGCCTAAGCGAAACCTTTACCTCCAATTGATACCCCATCCTTTATCAAAGGATAATGCTTCCATATTATTTAAAACTTGATTTCAAATGACATAATTTCTCTTGTCCCGAATCTCTAGGTCAAACTCTTGTAGCAACAAAACCCACTTGATCAATCTCGGCTTCGCATCTTTCTTCTCCGTGAGGTACCTGATAGCGGTATGGTCAGAATAAATAATTACTTTATTACCCCATATGTATGCCCGAAATTGTCTAATGCATATACCACCGCCAATAGCTCTTTCTCGGTGGTTGTGTAATTCAATTGTGCATCCAAGAGAGTCTTACTCGTGTAGTATATGGCAACCGACTTTTTGTCTACCCGTTGACCCAACACGACCCCAACCTATAACAACCGTCTAATTTCAATATAGATTTAATTAAACATTCATGATTTTATATAAAAAGTGCTTTACTTGATCACAAGTACAAAAATCATGGTTTAAAGTGATCATATACTAAACATCTACCAACTAGTTAAACATTTCAAAACATGACTAGCGAAATCGTTTACATCAAAAACATTGTCTAAACGAAGTTAAATTAACGCGGAAGCTTGATAGGTTTGTGTTCGGTTCTTCAAAAATGTGCTTGGTCGCCATCCGGAAAGTCCCCATATCACCTAGGGTCAAAACCACTTAGAAAGTTAGTCTTGACATTAATATAATGCATATAAACGAGTTCTAGTATCGAATCGTCAAAAATAAAATAAAATTTCAGTTCTTGCCCTGTCGCGTGTCGCTCCAGAACCTTCTCAACTTGTCGCGTGTCGCGACGTCTCTCGCGTGTCGCGCCGGATCTAAGTGATCCTATCACGTGGCGCGGGGGATACCATTTTCCAGCAGGTGCAGGTTTTTGACCTGCATTTCCTGCCAGTTCCGGAAATTTACAAATTTCAACTTCAATTGTCCATAACTTTTGATCCGTAAGTCCGTTTTAAGTGATTCTTTTTCCTATACGTCTGTGATTTCATTACCGACGTGCCTATTACAATTTTCATACCAAAAATTTAATTTATGGACCGAACGATGAAAATATCACTAAACAATTGTTCGACCCATTCTATTCACCCCCATTTTTGCTACCATTTCAATAGTAAACATAAGGCGCCTTATACCCAACATCCGGGGCTTATTATCACCGGAATTTCAATACCAATCTCATGGCTTCATGCTCTTATGACTATTATCGCCAATGCTAACTATTGAATCACTAACACTACTAAATACATCATTATTCGACCCGTTTGGCTCATCTATGGAGTACTCCATTATAATGACCACCAAACGATTTCTAGTCGATTCTTTACCTATCAATTCAAGTAGCGATCATTGTCACTTCAATCAACACAATTTTTATTCTACAACATAACTATACATAATTTAATATCAAAATTTCTTAATGTAACGAATCAAGTTACATACCTTCAAAGCAAGCCCTTCAATCGTGCTTCACCACCGGCTTGTCCACTAGACGCTCCGGCTTCCTTTCCTATAGAGTTCAACCATGGCATGTTTAGAACTCTTTTCAAATCATTTATCGCATAGTTTGCCAAAACATCACAAGTATGCGTTTTAACTTGAAATTTCAGTTTTAAGCCTTCTTTGAGGCATTTATACAAACACTTTAAGAGCAGAATTTTACATGATTTATTAACAAGTTCATAGCTTGTCATATAGCCCAAATTTACATCAATCAAACTATCTTACATAAATGTTAGCCTCTATAATTCTAAAATCACTTCACAATATCAAATTACACTAGAACAACCACCAAATTCCTAGTGTTTATCAAGTTCTACATAACCCACTAATCACCTACAATGGTGTTCATGGATTTTACTAGAATTAAGCATGTTCTCAACATATACTTGTCTAGGGTTTACTCCTAGACACTACAATGTTCCAATTTCATCATATAATGAACATGCAACCATCTAATTCGAATTCTCTAAGTTTGCTCAGAAATTTTACTAGAGATTTCTTATGAAACTTACATACCTCGTGACTCCTTTCTCAGTGGAGAACACTAATCCGTTCTTGGTTTTCAATTTAGACTTGATTTGGACCTTCAATTTGAGGGATTTGTGAGAAGTTAGGGTTTGGAGGGGAGCTCTAGGTCACCCCCTGTGTTTCTGTCGACCTCGACACACACAAGTGTGTGTTTGAGTTTCAATTTTTATGTTTTATTATAAGTAGTTTCGTTTTAAACCCTTTTGGCCCCTCAAGTGTTATCTAGTTCTTGTTTTTAGCATGTTAACCCACTTTTAAGTCACTGCAAGACTTTTATTTAACTAGGTTATTTTTAATCCTAGTTAGTTCACTTGTTTATTTACCGGCATTATGTTTTAAATAATTGATTTTAAAATTTTCGGGATGTTACACAACCGCATAGTTGCTTGCATCACACATGATTTCGAATAGGAAAGACCAATTCGGCGATTACAAAATTGGGGCCTCAACCAATTTTTCTTTCAAAATATTAAAGGCATTTTTACACTCTTTAGAGAAAAAGAGATCAACATAGTATTGTTACACGTTACAAGGCCCGTCTTGTGACAAAGGTCCTTTTACACAACAACCATGTATTGACTTTAATGAAACATCAAGTTTCGTTGTTAAGTCCACTATTTTCCGAGTGTTCTTTCGATTGTTGTCAATTTATCCCAAAGTAATGGTACCTTGTCAACTAGATGTACAAATTTCTTTATTACGTGGTGACCTTACAAAAACGGTCTACCTTAAACAACCACAATATTTTGTTGATCTGCAACATCCAGATCATGTATATCTATTACACAAGTCTTTATATAGCTCAAATAGGCTCCATGAGCATGGTTTTAGCGTCTTTCACAAGCCCTTCAAACTTTAAGAAATATGCGCTCAAAGACTAATTCGTCCTTCTCCACTTACAAATCTGGGAGAACTCTTCTCTTTCATCTTGGTTTATCTTGAAGACATCATTGTTATTGGAAACAATACCACATTAGTCGAAAACGTTATACACCAACTTGGCAACGACTTTACCCTTAAGGATCGTGACACCTATGACTACTAATTGTCTCACAAAGACGTCATATACTTCTATCTCAAAAGATATACATCTCTAAGCTCCTTCAACATTTTTCTGAGTGTAAACTGTTATCCTCTCCTATGAGCATGTCCTAAGTTCTATCCCTAGGAGATAGTCCACTTATTTCCATTCAGGTCAAATATTGTTAGCTTGTTAGTGCTCTTAAGTATGTCACCCTCTTGCGACCAGATATTACCTTTGCTTTTAACAAAGTATACTAGTACATTCATGCTCTGTCTAAAAATAATTGGTATGCTGTCAAATGTCTTTTTTAGTACCTAAATGGCGCACTTGATCATAGATTACTTATTTGTCAAAACTTCGGCTCTAGACTTCATGCTTACACTGGTATCCATTGGTAGGTATCCTCTGCACTTTGTGGATTTTCTAATGTTGAGTGTCCGGATTATCGCCGTTCCACCGAGGGATTCGCTAACTATATGGGTTTCAATCTCATATCTTAGATTGTACACCATCTCTTGGTTATCGACAGAGTCTGAATACAAAGATTTGGCTGACACCATTGCTGAATTGACCTGGTTTGAAGCTCCTCTATAAGAACTTGGCGGACACAAAGTGTCACACCCTCAATTCCACATGCGAAGTATAGTCGCGAGGCGTGTGTCTGACCAGGATCATGCGACCAATCACTGCAAAGCATGTAATAGAATATCAACATAAAGTTGGCGAGTTCACGGTTTTTCAATGTTGTTTCCAAAAAGATAAGTTGTTAAGTTACCCAACTATAAAATATGTCATGGGGAGCTACCCCATCTTTATGCTACTAAACTATGTGGTACCGTAACTTTGACTGTTTAACTTGTTTGTGTTCCAGGTCAGTGTCTATCATCATTGACCAGTTGCTAAGGCATAAAAGTTCAGGCCTGTCCTCCCAGGCACGGTGTGAGGTTTGTCAAACCTAATAGCGCTATCAACTAATATCTCGTTCACCACGCCCCGGCGATTAATCGGTATAATGTGTGGGGACTTTCAGATAGAGTTTCGTCTAGTTCGCTAAAGACATGAAATATAAATAGCTTTTAATAGTATTCCATCCCCAGGAATACTAGGCAATACCCTAACCAGATAAAGTGAAGTTCCCAACCACCGGGAATACATGCTTTTAATAAAAGTGTGAACTCACCTTTGCTGAGCTCGGCAGATTAAATTACTTGTTTTAAGTCGGTCAACCACGTCCTATTATGGTTACCAATATTTATTAGGTTTGTATACAAGTAATTCACGTATCTTCTACACGTATTTAACAAATAGCATACAAGTTAAAGATATCACGTATCACATAAAACATGTGGGCCATACATGGATTCATAACAAAACCCAAGGAGTGAACAGTACACGTGTGTGGCCCAATATATAGGTGTGTGGCCCACAATAGAAGTGTGGCTCAACACAGTGTACAGCCCAATGTAAGTGTGCGGCCTCATGCTAGTGTGCGGTCACGCAATATTTAGTTATACAATGTGCATTAGATGTGTATACCATATAGAAGTGTGCGGTCATGTTGTGTATGAGTGTACGACATGCAGTCCAAGGTGTACGGTACAATAATGTGTGGCTACTTCACAGTGCGCGATATAAAGGTGTACGATCTGTAAAGTGTGTCACCCACCAATGTACGGTTGACCAAGTGAACTTTCTGGCCAAAACAGTAACTACTCATGTTTACACGATCAAAACCAACAAAATACAAATTTTTACATCAATCCTCATGAACCTAATTTCATGAAATAATTTCATGAAATAATTACTACCATCAAAATCATACATAATCATTAGCAATAATCACCCCAAAACAATCTGTGAACATCATGCCACAAAAATCATCTAAGCACTAACATCATACAAACCCTATTTCACCATTTTCATCAACAATCATCACGAATCATATATAAACAGATTCCATAATCACAAGGATTCAAAACCCTAGTTTTTGAAATAGTATTCATACGATCTAGGCAATATATAAGATATTATTTCTAACAAAAACCCTAGATTATTGATTAATCTTCATAAACAACTTCCTGATTCACACTAACAATTATCATCATAAACAATCTAAACGAAACATCAATTAGAACACATCAATCCTACCATCAATCCATGTTCACAGAATTTACTACTAGCATTTCTAGCCATATCAACATCTCATAATCACCCTTATAAAACAACTGGTGACAACCAAAAGAAGAAACATTAATCTAAAATAGTGGAATCATACTAACCAAGAGATTGTGAAGCAAAAGAAGATGCTTGGAACGAGAAAGAGAGAGAGAGAGAGAGAGAGAGAGAGAGAGAGAGAGAGAGAGAGAGAGAGATCTTTGAGAGGAAAGGGAAAGCTTCGAAGGGAAAAAGAGTTGCATTCGACCTCCAAAAAGATGGGAGATGCTGCTGCCGTCAGTCTCCCAGAAAAGAGGGGAAAAGTTGCTGGAAAAAGGCTGCCGTCACATTGATTGGTGAAAAATTCTCTAGGGGTTGGCAGCAAGTGGGTTTAAATACCCGTGGGAATGTCGCACACACATGCTCATGCATGTGTGCGGTCCCCATTAATTGAGGATGTGCGGTGTGCGTTGGGCCTGCTGTGGATTTGGGCTGATAATCACAAGAGTGTGCGGCCTTGAATAGATGTGCGAGGTGATAAGGTGTGCGGCCATTTATTATAATTACTAATTTCATATAGTAACAAACATCCCATAATATTCATATATATATATATATATACAAACCAAATATAATAAATCACGTTTATTGATTTCACATAATTACAATGTATAGTGGAACGGGAAGGGAAATGATACGAAGTTAAAGGTCAAGAGATCAGACGACGCTAATCTTGAAAGTACGGGTTGTCACACAAAGTCTGCTCTTACTCACTTGTGTAAAAGTCTTCGGTGCAACCTACCTTTATGTAAATCGTGTGTTCCACACCCGAACAAAATATGTTGAAGTGGATTTTCACTTTGAAAAAGAAAATGTTGCTTAAGGAAAGTTGCATGCACATCTTATACTTCTACATGAGATTTGATAGTGGACATCTTTACAAAACTGTTGCCAACTCATAGATTTGTGTTTTTACGTTTCAAGCTACAACTGATCACTCTGCTGCCTTGGCTTCCGGATGAACATAATGTAATTAGTCATAGTAGAAGGTAGATTAAGTAAATATGTGCATGTATAAGTACTTCTTGTACCCACTTCTGAAATACAATCTAAATCACAATTAAGCAACATTCCTTTTTGTCTTGGTTCATTCAAGAAGACATTGTATCGTTGAGGAAAAAGAAGCATTCTAACCCATCATTCTTTAGATCCTGCGCATATAAACCGTTGTCCAACTCTTTATAATTCATCCCATATAAACTCATTTAAAAATAACTATAATCCAAAATAACATCAAACTATAGTCCAAAATAACATCATGTGTATAGATAGATGTTTTGAGTTTTACTTTGAAGCTAAGATAAAGCAGAATAGAATAGAATCCATAAATTCTACTTCATGCCCAATGAATAGTCATGGGGAGAGTAACTAACATCCATTGGAGATAAGAACAAATTCAGACATTGAACATCCCAATTCATCAAATTTTATATGATACATGTCAACATCATCATCATTATATACATACTTTTGTTATATTAAAACATTAGACTAAAGGGTATGGAGAGGATGGGCTCGGATGGGTTGAGCCGACACGTAGGCGCCACGTAGGAGTGGCTTGGATGGGATGAACCTAGAGGGGTGAAGAGGGATGGAGGATGAGGCCCCACAACAATAAAAAAATATAAAATTTTAGAGAGAGATAGAGAGAGAGGAGAGACAAAGATAGAGAGAGAGAAGAAAGGAGGCTCGACTGAATCGGCATGGGGGAGACGAATGAGCCGGGCCGGGGCTAAGGGGGGCGGTGTGGGGGCTCGGCGCCGGAGCTAGCCGGGGCTAGCCGACCCCCATACCCATTAGTCTTAGTAGTAGTATATACTTTGTATGTTTGTACCATGCATAGCATGGTGTTATTGCCCATCTCTCTCGCTTTCATTATCATGGAATGTCTTGTCATGACTCATGACTCATATTATGAGGTTGGTGGCACCATTGAAAGCAACATCCACTTGTATGTAAGAACGTTTGTGATAATACTGTGTCAAGAGTGAGACTTTTTTTGCATATGATTATGCATCCAGTTCCTCTTATATTTCCAAATTTAATTATGCTTAAGTTCTGTACTTGGTGTATGCTTATTAAAATTGAATATAATCAACTTAATGATGGGCGTTTTAGTGTGGCATTTATGGAAAATTTTATTGGACTTAAACATAATTATTTGAAGGCTAGATTCCAAAGTATATTCAAAGATCCATCTACAAATCTTTGAAAACTAAAAAGGTATACAAAACTAGAGTTAATATTCACACACTCCTCCCCTCTATCTCTCTATACACACACACACACACATATATATATATATATAGAGAGAGAGAGAGAGAGGGGGAAAAGGGGTGTGATTTCTTTGAATCAAGAAACTAAAAATATTTAGCAGTTAAAAAAACTAAAAACATTTCACACAATACATGTTACGAGTTTTCTTTTAATTATTTACAACAATTAACTCTCGCCAAGACCACGTGTTGTGGATCTAAACCTGGACGTAGAAGCAGTGCCAACTCGGCATCCTGGCGCGGTACACCACCACTAAGGGGCATTGTCATGAAGCCATTCAGCAAGCTTCATTTCCATATTCCATTTTCATTTTTTTAGATTTCTCCTCTAACACATATTGGTAAGTGTGAAGTGTGAAACCCTCAATGACCATGCGACATCTAGGTAACATCTTTTTCACATTTCATCCCACCACTAACACTTATAAAAGGTTTTACTTATTCATAGCCAAACCTGACGAATTATACACTAGAAGAAAGAGAGGCTTTACTGACTTTTTATCATCGCATATGTTGTCGGTAATGCCTATTTACTTTTGTCACCTACGGTAAATATGATTGATAATCAATACACGCGCTCTTCACGAATTTTAAACTTTCGTCAGGAACACGAGTAGTTTATAAAAAAATGTTATTTTTGAATATAAAACAGAAGCATGGTTTAGCTCCAGACCGGAAAAAAGTAGTTTAGTTGTAGAATCGGTTTTGCTATTCAAAAGGGGTTGTAACGCAATTTGGTGTCATTTTACATGTCACCTTTTTGTATTTGGTTATGTTAGCTATTTTATCTATCCTATTAAAATAGTAGAATTAGAGAGAATATGAGTTACCATTCATAAGAAAATTCTTGAGGTCTTCATGTAGTATGAATTCTAAATTCTATTGTTCATATCAGTTGACCAAATTAGAAATACGCTCATTATACTGTGATCCCAGCTAAGAAACATTTTTTTTATCTCAAAAGTTACATACTCACATACACCAATACTAGGAATCGAATTTAAAATTCACGATTTAAATCAATAAAAATGAACTGGTCAACACTCAAGTGAAACAGTGAATAATTAAAGTCAATGTAACGAAATGAGAAGTTTTCATTCCAGGAAAAATAATGAAATATTAAGCTGATTATTATATTTAATAGACACTAGATTTGTTGACGTCGCGTGTTGTCGTGAAACGGAGCAATGATAAGGTAAAACAAATGTTATTTGAAAAAGAAGCAGGCTTTTTAGAAAGCCTAACCATCAGAATCGTTTCAGTTTATTATCGTATCGTTTTATGATAACAAATAAATACTGTATTTGAATGCATGTTTATTTTTAAAACGGAAATGTTAAGGGAAAAAATTAACGAATATAAGTTATTAAAAAATATCAATTTAACTAAACAGGAAATACGATTTAAAAAAGAAAAAGTAATTACAAAAAATAGAAAATAAATGATAGAGAAAATATGGTTTAAGAAAAGAAAAAAAAAAAAATATGTAAAAAAAAGTCAAATGAAAATATAATAATCATGTATTACAATATTAAAATAATAAATAATTTAAAAAGCATTATATTATTATAAAAATAAAATTACAATTCATGATTGTTTGTTAAAAGTATATATATATATAGTATAATATATATAATTTAAATTTGCCAATTTAAGTCTCAATAAAAATAGTAGTAATAGTAAGAATGATTAAAGCTTAGATAAGGAAAAGAATATTACTAGTAAAAATTTATTACTATAAATTATTATTATTATTGTTGTTGTATAATAGTTAGGATTTATTCTAATTATTTTTTATATAATAAAAAAATATATTTGTTATGATTTTTTAATTCAATCGTCCTTGAGGTTAGGCTCTTTGCTTATTCCATATAAAATAAGATTTTTTTTGTTACTGAACTCTTGACGTTTCATTTTTGTTTCAATTTCTATACAAATCACTAACTCAGTTAAAATGGATCTAACTCATGGACAATTTTGGCAATTCCCAAACCTTAAAGACAATTTTGGCAATTTACTCATTTATTCTTTTGTTTTTTTATTTTTCTTTTTATCTTTAAACAAAAATCAATATATATATATAGAGAGAGAGAGAGGGGAATGGTTCAAATGAAAACCACTTTTATCGTGAAAACTCGAAAACTAACTAAAAAAACCTAAAAAACACAACAAAGTTTTCTTTTTATTAAAAATCGCTAGTTTCTATATATAAAAAAATTAAAAAAAAAATTGTAGTACACATATACGTGTGTACTATTACACATGTGCACTACAAAAAAAAAGTTTTTTTAGGCTTTTTTAGTTAGTTTTTGAGTTTTCGCATTAACCAGTGGTTTTCAATTGAACCTTCCTATATATATATATATATATATATATATATATATATATATATATATATATACATATAGGGGATGATTAAAATGAAAACCACTTTTATTGTGAAAACTCGAAACTAACTAAAAAAAGCCTAAAAAACACACAAAAATTTTTTTGTTTTCAATTTTTTTTTATAAATTTCGCTGGTTTTAATATATGAAAAAAAAAATTTCAAAAAAAAAAAAAAAATTTTTTTTTTTGGTTGTACTGCACATGTGTAGTACACTAATACAGAAAGCCTAAACCACTTAACCCACCCCCACTGACACCCCCCAAAAACCTAAACCCCCCACCCCCACCCCCCAAAAACCTAAATTCACCCTCCCACCAAAAGCCTAACCCCCCACCTCCCACCCTCCCGAAAACCTAAAACCAAACCCTAAACATAAACCCGAAAAAAACCTAACCCCCCCACCCCCCAAAAACCTAAACCCCCTCCCCCCCACACCCAAAAAGCTAATCCTAATCCTAAACCTCAAAAAAAACTAACCCTAAAAGCTAAACTAAACTCAAAAAGCTAATTTTAAGCATGTAATGCAATTGTAGTACATGTTATATTGCACATGTGCACATTACATGCTTAAAATTAGCTTTTTGAGTCTAGTTTAGCTTTTAGGGTTAGTTTTTTTGGAGGTTTAGGATTAGGATTAGGTTTTTGGGTGTGGGGGGGGGGGGGGGTTAGGTTTTTGGGGGGTGGGGGGTTTAGGTTTTTTTCGGGTTTATGTTTAGGGTTTCGTTTTAGGTTTTCGGGAGGGTGGGGGGTGGAGGGTTTAGGTTTTTGGGGGGTGGGGGGGGGGGGGGTGGTTAGGCTTTTGGTGGGAAGGTGAATTTAGGTTTTTGGGGGGTGGGGGGTTTAGGTTTTTGGGGGGTGTCAGTGGGTGGTGGGTTAAGTGGTTTAAGCTTTATGTATTAGTGCACATGTGCAGTACAACAAAAAAAAAATTTTTTTTTTTTTTTTTGAAAATTTTTTTTCTAGGCATAAAAACTAGCGATTTTGTTATTAAAAATTATAAAAAAAAAATTTGGTATGTTTTTAAGTTTTTTTTAGGCTTTTTTGGTTAGTTTTTTGGTTTTCTCATTTAAACTAGTTTTCTCATGATCCATCCCCTATATATATATATATATATATATATATATATATTGTGATGTTTTAGAGTGAACACTAGTGTATTTGCGAATTGAGTGACCAAATCTTGGCCATTGATTTACCCACGTGTATGGCCAAGAATTAGTTCACTCAGTTTGCAAATACATTGTTCACTCTTGAACCTAATATATATATATATAGGATCACGCTAAAATGAGAACCACCTCGAGTTGTAAGAACCGCGAGAACTTTTTGATCCGGGGCGAGGTGGACCAAATTTTTTTTTTTCAGAAACGTACATGCATGTATAAAAACAACATTTGTAAAAAAAAATTCAAAAAAAAAAAATGTCGTGGGTGTAGTTTTGAGCACCACAAGTTTGTGTTTACGGGATCCGTAAATTTTCCGGCCAGATTTACGGGTCCAGTAAACACAAACTTGTGGCGCTCAAAACTACACACACGACATTTTTTTTTTGAATTTTTTTTTACAAATGTTGTTTTTATACATGCATCTACGTTTATGAAAAAAAAATTGGTCCACCGCGCCCCCTACGGTGTAGTTCTCACGGTTCTTACAACTCGAGGTGGTTCACATTTTAGCATTCCCCTATATATATATATAGGGATGGGTTACAATGAGAACCGACTTGAGTTGTAAGAACCGTGAGAAGTAGGCCGTCCAAAAGTTTTTTTCCGATTTTTTTTTTCAAAAGTCATAAAAAAATCTCTTGTTTCAGCAAAAAAAATAGTCACATACCCACATTTACATGAAGCGTAGACAATCACCTTGCCTATTTGCATAAGCACACAACCCATGCCAGTGTGCGAAGCATCACAGTAGACAACAAACTCTTCTACGCCTTCTGGAAAAGTCAACACAGGAGCATTACTTAACTTGTGCTTGAGAATCTCAAAAGATTCTTGCTGTTTAGGACCCCAAATAAATTTTACATTCTTGCGGGTCAAGGTAGTCAAAAGAGTGGCTATCCTTGAAAAGTTCTCATGAACCTCCTATAGTATCCAGCCAAACCTAACAAACTATGGAATTCTGAAGGTGTCTTTGGTGCTTCCCAGTTCATGATCACTTCAATCTTGGCGGGATCCACTTGATTACGAGAGTAGATAAGTACGTCGTCTATGAAGACAATGACAAACTTATCTATGTACGGCTTACAGACCCTATTCATGAGATCTATGAATGCTGCAGGCGCATTAGTGAGCCCGAAAAGCATCACTAAGAATTCATAATGGTCGTATCTGGTTCTGAACGCGGTCTTAGGTACATCTTCAGTTCTACCTTGAGTTGATGATACCCGACCTTAAATCAATCTTTGAGAAGAAGCTTGCCCCTTGTAGTTGATCAAACAGATCGTCGATCCTGGGCAAAGGATAACGCTTCTTGATCGTTACCTTGTTTAGTTCACGGTAGTCAACGCACATACGCATTGAACCGTCCTTCTTCTTTACAAACAAAATAGGTGCTCCCCAAGGCGACGAGCTGGGCTTGTATAAAGCCTTTCTCCAAAAGTTCATCTAATTGGGCTCTTAGCTCTTTCATTTCAGTCGACGCTAAACAGTATGGAGCTCGAGCAACAGGTTCAGCTCCTGACATGATGTCGATTCTGAACTCTACTTGCCTCTCTGGAGGTAATCCAGGTAGCTCATCAGGAAATACATTTGGGTAATCAGAGATGACTGGAATGTCTTCTATCTTGGGCTTCGACTCATCGACTATCATCTGTGCCATGTAGATGACACATCCGCTCTTCAAGCACTTGGATGCCTTAAGTATAAACACTTGATCAGGCAATCCATAGTGTGTATCTCCCTGAATGGTGATCATCTCACCGGAAGGGATTTTAATGTCGATGAGTTTCTTATCACAGACGATACGGGCTTGGTTATGTTATAACCAATCCATACCTAAGACTACGTCGAACCCCGCCAATTTCATTAGCAGAAGAGATAACGGAATAGAATGATTCTTGATGGATATAGAACATCCATCAAGAATAGTTGAAGCAGTTTCTAAGGTACCATCAGCAAGCTCTACCTCATATTTAATGTCTAGAGTTCTAATGGGTAGATTTAACAGTTCATTAAACTTAAGGTCTACAAAAGACTTATCTGCACCTAAATCAAATAAGACTCTAGCATAAAAGTCATTTATGAGGAAGGTACCTGTTATGACGTTGTCATCATTCATCGCTTGCTTCGCATTTAATTGGAATGCCCTACATTCCCCTTCTTAGCCTCATCAGGCTTCTTCGCATTCTTAGGGCAATTTGTTTTGATGTGCCCTTTTTCATTGTAGCCATAGTAGACTGCATCTTTCAAATTCTTGCACTCCAGGGTTTTGTGACCCTTCTTCTTACAAATTCCACAAGGTTTAAGCCTGCGAGTCTATGATGCATTGCCCCCAATTCTTGCGGTTACAGTTTTTGCAGGTGGGCTTCTCGCCTGACCTGTCTTAGTTCCTCTTGAACCCAAATCTCCCATTTTTCTTCTTGTCAAAACGGTGGGAGTTGTCATCTTCTCTTTTTCTTTTTCCCTCATCAGTGGTCTTTCCAGACCTTCTCCTTATTACATCTAATGTGAGGGATAATGATAGATCCACAGAAGATCTATATGTAGCAGGCTTTGAAGCCTTTACATGCCCTTTAACCTCTAGCGCTAGGCCACCAATGAAGCGCGCAATGCGCTTAGGCTCGGGGGGGTAACCTGATATGGAACCAGTCTTGACATAGAATTAAAATCAGTGACGTAGGTTCCTGCATTCTAAATTCGTCATAACCAGAGTCAAGAAGTCTGTCTCATCCTTTTCGACCTCATGCTGAGAGCAGTAGGTTTCCTTTACCAGATTCACAAATTTAGACCATGACAGGTTATAGAGAGGAATCTTTCTCGTGGATTGAATTAACGCTTCCACCATGTCCGGGCATCGCCCTTGAAAGATTGAGACATGAAGTTTACTATGTCTTCTTTTGCACACCTACTGATATCCACAACAGTTTCCATTTCATCTAACCACTTCAAACAGTCGAGGCCCCCTTCTCACCATTAAAATCTCTTGGTTTGCAAGAGACAAAGTATTTATAGGTGCATCCTTTGGAGGAACGGGGTTCCTGATAAAAAACAATTTTGTTTGATGGTTCACTCCTCTGATTCGATGAGTGAACAGTCTCTTCCTTTTTAGATGAATGTGGTCTGGAGTGGGACTTGGAGCGAGTAGCACTCGACTCCTTAAGAACTCTATCTACAACCTTAGTAACAGCTGCATCAATCATGGCCTGTATATCAGTGCCATTTATATTAACATTTGTAGCATCATTTCTTTCTGCAGTATTGCTATGTGCTTCGTCAGAGTTCACCATATTGAAGCTTTTAGTTCTAAACACAAATAATAACAACTGATTAGTTGAAATTTTAAAAAAATCATCGTATTTGATGATTAATAAGCCATGGTATTATTAAACCATATAGGTTATGAAGTTATACATTTCTAATGAATGTTATTTCAAAATTATTTTATTATAGTTAGCCTAGGTTACAAAAGAACCATCAAAGGCATTAAAATAGGACATAGTCCTTTATATTTTAGACAGGGGATCGTAAGTCACAACTGTCATTATCATATTGACAATATTATATAGCTCGAAGACTCATCTCGAAGGACGTTAAAATAGGGCACAAAAGGCCTTGTCACAAAGGACTTTAAAGTATAGCACATTCGCTTGTCACAAAGGACATTTATGATACGGCACATTGGCCTGTCATGAAGGACATTTAAAATAATTCGCGATCTTATTGGATCAGGACTTTTAGGCTTTGAACATTGTTCTTCACCTTTGGAAAGGGATTCGTAGACTACAACTGCCATTGTCATGAAAGACGATTTATTTTAGCTCATTGGCAAATCAATTTACATCACTAATGGATGTAAAAATATTAATAATCATATTTGATGATATAAGTCATGATCGCATTGATCATATAGACTATAAGGCTTGAGCATAGCCCACTACCTTGGATAGTGAACCATAATGGTCACAACTGTCATTGTTTTATTGGACAATATATATAGACTGTAGGCATTTCATCACTATGGATATTAAAAATATTATCATCACATTGATGATACTAGCCATGATCTAATTTAATCATATAGGCTATAAGGCTTGGACGTAGTCCAAATACCTTGATGGCTAGTGTGGTTCCTCAAGTCACACTGCCTGTAGTGTTAACATTTTATGAATGCTAACAAAGATTAATTGTCTTAAGAGGGTTTACCATTATAGCCATGTTCACATTGACATATAGGCTAGGTTATACCATTAAAAAGATCTTTTGGAATTATTTTGCGGATCGATAAAGTTCGAATTAAAATCGAAACGATCGCTTGAACAATGATGTAATGAAATACATATATAACAATAAATATTAATTCCAAAAGAAAATTTTCATTAAATTAATAACGTTTACAAAATGTGCCCTAAACAGGTCTTAATTAATTGTCCACACAGGGACTAAAAGAAAGATATGTCCACATAGGGACTATAAGAAAGAAATGTCCTCGCAGGGACTAGGCATAAAAGATATGTCCATGCAGGGACTTAAAGGAAAATGAAATATAATAAAAGAAGGTTTCTTCAATGCCTTCTATGTTTCATTCCTAGTAATTCACTTCTTGGTTTACCGCGTACGGCATTGATACCGAAGGTTTCATCGGATAGCCTAAGTCCTCCAATTTGGGATCCGTTGTAGAAGTGGAATCCAAGGATTCAATAGTTAAAGAAAAATACGGATCTTGGATTGGGTTAGAGCTAGTATAATTCAAGTTGGGAATTTCAAAACTTGAAGGTAAAAAGTAGGATCATTTGCGTCCACTGGAATCATCGCGGAAACGGGAGCCTCAGGGGATTTTGGCATGGACTCCTTGGTTGCAGACTTCATAAATTGAGCCTCAGGGACTTTAGGTATGGGCTCTGGAGTCTGGTTAGTGGTTTCAACAGGTCTAATTTTGGGAATAGGTCCAAAGATGTCCTTTCTCTATACAGGTCGTACGCTCATTCGGGTCGTGGTGCCAAACTTAGCATTCCTTGGCCTTGAGCTAGCAGAGTTTCCATCAACTGCGGACTTGCTTGGCGATATGTTCCTGAAATACATAAAATCAAAAACAATATTTTCTTAATAGGGATGAGAACATTCCTAGTTTAAGTCTAGACTCGGAAGTCTAAGGAATGTGCTACTGTGTCATTGAGATTAAACACAAAATGCTAGTGTTTACTTCACTCAATGTTGGCTCAGATACCAACCTGTCACACCCCGATATTTCCAACATAACCCGGTGGGCCCGGTGGGGAGTATCGTGACATAGTTGATATCATCATAGACAATTAAACACAGATATAGCACAGCATAAGGTTTGAAATGAAATTACTATTACAGACCGAATGTTAAAACTTCAAAATAATAATTATACAGAGGGTGGTATAAAGGATCCACAGACGGATCTAATAAATGTACAAAATGATATTTAATAGACTTTTAGGCATCCTAAGGATTTTCAAGATCCTCTATTGATACCAAGCAGCTCCCGGCCGATTGCGTTTAGTACCTGTCACTTAGTCTTTTGAAAATACGTCAGTTTACACTGGTAAATACAATTAACTGACACATTTGAAAAATATTTCAAAAATTGGTTTAGGTGCACAAGGCATGAAAAATATTTTATAACTAGGGACAATTAAGAATTTTAATCTTTTACATAGTTTTACATGTTTGTCAATAGATATGGGGCCCAGTATAGAAACCGAGACACGATTAAATGACACACCACTTTTATAAACCCACAAAGGAGTTATCCCCAACCTTGTGGGTATAAATATATTTGAGCATTTACATCTATCAGGTGTATGCCTATACCCCGTGCATAGGTCGTAGCCACTTGCAATTAAATGAGTTAAGGATATCCAGGACACGGTCATGTTAACCCCCAATGTTTAAGTTATCAAACAAAACAAGTTAAAACGGGTTATGCAGATTTGATAGCCACAATCCGGCTAAGTGATCCCATACCCGACTAAGTGGTAATAATTTACCGTATCCCAAGCCCGTATAAGGGAAAATAAGTTAAAAGTATTTACCTGAGTTATAACTTGATTTTAAATATAAGAATTAACAACTCAGTCATATAATTCACTTAGAAATGTGTAGATAGCTCTTACCGGGGCTCCTAGTCTGGAATGATGGTAATATTAACCAATTACAATGCTAACGGGTCCTATTTAAGTCGTAGACTTAGACCGGTTAGCTTAAAAGACGAATTACGGTATTATACGCTAGATTAAAAGATGAACGGAATGGAATGGAATTTTGACCCAACAAGTATGAAGACTTGTATAATGTGGGTCAACAAAATACATTCTGGAATTTAAAGTTTAAATGATAAGGTTAAACCCGTTTCGGTTAACTTATGTAAACTAGTTACATAAGTCGAACCGAACGAGTATGAGCATTAACAGGTAACCGGATGAGTCATATGCAAGTTCCATATGTTATTATAATTAAAACATGTTATAATATCAGTAAGATATCAACATGTATGTCCATTGAGGTTTTAAAATCAAATTAAGCCTCGTAAGGGCATTTTGGTCATTTTATGACTTATAAAAGGAGCTTGCAAGTAAACTGAGGTTTTGGTCATAGAAATTCTGTAAAAATATTTAATTTATGATAAAAAATCAGTAGGATATCAAACATATGTGTGGTTTATGTTTTAATACCAAACTATGCACCGTAGGGGCATTTTGGTCATTTCACACATAGTTTTGAGGACTTATTTGGGATTCTGAGTTTATAACTTTTACCTACTGTAAAAATATTTAAAATAAATTATAAAATCAGTAGGTAACAAGTCTTGGTTCATAAATATGGTTTAAAACCATGCTATGCGCCTAAACGGCGTTAAAGTCGTTAAATGACGATAATTTTGATGTTTAAGTAATTATGTCACACCCCCAAAATACCCCAAGCGGAAACCCCCGCGGGGCGTGTGACGTACCAGGATCTAGCCACCAATCACATTGAACTCATACAAGATTTTTAAATAAAACTTTATTTCATTAACATTAAGAGTTACAAACAGTAATTGCAATTCATCGTATTCAGCGGAAGCATAAAACATTAGTTAAGTGTTTCGTATGTATGATAACCATTAGACTCGTCTCGCGATTCCATGTATCTCGACCCATGACCACTCCAGAATCCCAGACAGCAAGTTCCACATCCACACGTATCAATAACCTGCGAGCATGCACACACGTGTATCAGACAACGCTGGTGAGTTCATAGTGTTACGAAAATGTTAGTTACCAAGTGTTTAATTCTGTTCATTGATTTCAATGTTGATAATACCTCGGATACAAGACGGCTCCTGATTTATTTTGCCTTTTCCCCAATGCTCCTATCAAAGCATTGGTCATGACTAGGTCATTAGTTCACACCCGTCCTCTCCGGTACGGGGTGAGGGTGCCAAACCTAAGTAGCGCTACCAACTAATACCCTGTTACCTCACAGGTAACAAACAGCAAGGAGGGACTTTAATGGTGATAGGACGAGTATATTATCCAACATTCCAGATTTTATCCACAAGACATATTCCTCTCAGGAATACCCATGATTTACCCAAACCTATCCCTCTCAGGGATACCCAATGACTGACCCAACCACCGGGACACATGCTCAAGAGAAATGAACTCACCTTAGATTGCTCGGATTGTTAATTTACTTTACCAGTTCCCAGTTGGTCAACCAAACCCTACCGTAGTTACCAAAGATAATCAGTTTCGAAATCATTCACGTCGTACATTAGCATACAGTAAATCACGCATAGTTACACAGAATGCTTTTATCATAAAATCATGGCATGGCATGTATCTGTACTTAGTTTCTCATGCAAGACCCTATCCACTGTGACTATCACAAATCAACACATCATCAGGTGAATGCTCTAACCATTCCAGACAAGTCAGATTTTCCGTATATAGTCATTATCGTTTTCAAGCTACAGTTAATATTCATAAACACAAACATCCCATTTTTATCAAGTATTCACATAGTGAGGTTGATCCAACAAGACATAAGGCCCGACTGATGTGTGTGTGACCCAAAGTGAAGGTCCGGCCCAAGAGTGGTCTAAGTGTTTCATAACCAAAACAACTTCACATAGTTCAATCCATTCATCTACAGTTAATATTTAATTATCATTCCACATTAAACAATTATTATAATCGCTCCCACACTACTCATTACCATGCAAAACGAGGTCCTGGGTTGAACATCAAGACATTTTTCGTCGAGAGCTGGTAGTGACGAAAGACCTAGTCTTTCATCTAGACCAATTATGGCGAATCACCTAATCTTTCGTCGACTACAAGCATGGCGAGAAACCTTAATGTTTCGTCGCTGCACATACAGAGGCTGTGATGGTTCTCTACAACACATCTATTCTATACAATCATTAACAGTTTCTTCTTTCATTCAGATCAACCAATCAAGATTACCATTCATTCACAGCCTGATTGCATTAGCATTGTAACTAGATTTATTACAACAAAGTTATTAAACCCTTAACATCATGCAACCCTAGTTTACTGTGCAAAGAATGTTTGCCAAATCCTATCGATCACAGAATCCTACAAATATCAATATTCAAACTTTTGGGTTGAAGGCAATCACAAGGAGTGTGTGGTCATAGGGGGGGGGGGGTATGCGGCCCGACGGTTTTGCACGACTAGTCTACTATCAACCCATACATATAACACCCTAATAATTTGCAACCATTCAAATACAATCTAGTCACATAATTCATTTTATCAAGGTTACACATAGTTTACAACAACGCACCCACATGAAAAGTTTACATCTACGCACGGACATGAAAAGGGAATTAGCACAAAGAAAAGACTATCGAAATTTACGAGTTGTCACATCATCCCCAACTTGAAAGAAATTTCGTCCTGAAATTTGATAAGTAATTCAAAGCAGCCGAATGTTTGATCAGGATGGCTGTGGATTTTTTCCTCGGGTACCACATCATCCCCAACTTGAAAGGGAATTTCGTCCCGAAATTCGCCAATGACAGCAACAGTTAATTCAACCACCAGAATGATTGAGGATACCAGTGTTTTAACAGATCTTTACGTCCCCACGTGAACTCGGGTCCACGTCTTGAGTTCCAAAGAACTCTCGCGATATGAATTCGACTATGACAACGAACCTTGGCTTCCTGATCCATGTTTTCGATAGATTCCTCGACAATCATAACCTGCCATCAACCTTAGGCTCTAGTAAAGGTATCACAAGTGTTTCATCAGACAACCCGGCCTGAGATTCGAGACATAAATGACATCGTGCACGTTACCCAATTCGTCGGGTACTCTAGTAGGTATTGAGGGTGGGATAAGGCTTAGGGACTATTAGATCCTGGGTTCGATTCCAACATTGGGTTTTGAATGGCCCACCGTAACGAAATTTAAACTCGACACGCTTCCCAAGCGCACCACACCCTCCCAGGGTGAGACTTTCATCATGAAACGATTGCCTACAGCGAACTCCCAGCGTTTCCTAAGCTTATCAGCCCTCCTGACGGTCACGTGCTGCCGCCATACAGTTCCTGACCTAAACAATCTTCTCGGAGATTTCAATTACAAGTCTTGGACTTGTTATTAGGATGCCACCCGCGTTAGTTCGACAAGGGGATCGGCATTATCGTTCGTGCAATACCTCAAACAGTGCTATCTGAATACTAGAGTAGTAACTACTGCAGTAGAATCCAACCAAAGGCAAGTGTCCTTCCAATACTCACTAATGCCAATCACACACATGCTCGCAGCATGTCTTCGGGTATCAGGGTGGTTCGTTTACTTTGACCGTTTGCCCGACGGTGATATGTAATGTTCATGTCTAAACGTGAGTCAAGAGTGTTGCGCATTGCCGGTCTTAGATCAGGTATAGATCAAAATCATAGGTAACTGGAGTTGGCACCTCCTGCCTCAAAACCGCCTCTCTCAGAGAAATATTCATAAGCTGTGAAGACTCGTCAGTTTCCTCGATGGCAAGAAAGTGTGCTAGTTACATGAGACAATCAACGATCACCCAGGTGATATTTTTTCCGTTTTGGGTTCTAGGTATACCTATGACAAAATCCGTGACAGTCCGTTCCCATTTCTAAATGGGTGCTTCTGGTTGCTGACACAACCCAGAGGGTTTCTGATATTCCACCTTGATTTTTGCACAAGCCGAACTTCGTTCACGCACATTGCTATGTGGGCCTTCATGTCCGGTTGCCAGTACCAGATGTTTAGATCCTAATATCCCTTATCAAAATCTAGGCGACTAGGATAATGAGGCTGGTGTGCTTTGCTCAACACAAGTTCCCTACGGTTGCTGTATAGTGGGGTCCATATTCGTTCCATGTAGTAGCGAACATCGTCCGTCTTGCCAAAAGTTGTTCCTCCATGCCCCGCATGGACCCAACTTGTAAGTTATCATCCTTCGATGCTTTAGTTAAACAGGGAGAACCTGTTCGAGTAGGCTAGAGTCGATGGTGTGCTGCGAGGCTCGTACACGTTCAGGTTTCACAGTTGAGATCATTCAGAAGTTCCATCCAGCGATGTCATCATATGTTTAGCTCTTTCGAACGAGGGTACACAGGAGGCTCTTGTGATCGGTCTAAGCAGTGCATTTGGTACCGTCCAAGTAATGCCTCCAACCTAAATCCAAAGACCATGGCTTCCACCGCAGGTTGTGACTCATGCCATTCTTCTTGTAACTCCACTATGTAAGTCATCACCTTCTCGTGTTGCATCGGCGTGTAACTGGGACTCTGATTCGAACCATCATGGTATACCATTAAATCACCCATACCCTCGGGTAAAGACGATGCTCAGTGCATTGTAGTGTTAGGTTTCAAAAGCTGAAAAGACGTTCTCTTGTTCTGTCTCCCATGGATTCACAGCACACTGCTGTGTTAAAGAGGTTAGAGCTGCGCAATCTTTGAAAAATCCCACGATGAATCTGCGGTAGTATCTTGCGAAACCAAGGATTTTCCGTATCCCCAAAGGGATCTTTGGTGTCGACCAGTTTCTAACATAATCAATATTAGCGAGATCCACGTGTATTCCCACTTCTTTGTCTACGCGACCAAGAAGGTGTATCTCCCAAATCCTGGAGTCACACTTAGGTAGACTCCGCGTGGAGTTGTTCCTCCCCTAGGAGCTCTAGGACAAAATACAGGTGCCGTTCATGGTGTTCCTTTCCCTTGGTAGTGATTCTAAACATCACCGATAAATGTGGTCGATGAATCTGGCAAAACGAGGTTGACACATACTACTCATGTGATCCCTGAGGCTGCTGGTGTGTTGGATATCTTAAATAACTTGGACAGAAAATCATAGTGGCCATACTGGATCTGTAACGCCGTGCTATGAATCATCCTCCCCATGGTCTTCCATCAAATGACAGTCCGCTCTTAAGTCAGTTTTCCGGATAGAATCTTGATTATTGCAACGGGTCAAGCAGGTCGTCGGTGCGAGACAGGGGGTGACGGTCTAAGATAGCCACCTTGTGGTAGTCTGTACACGTACGAAAGGGCTCGTCCTTCTTTTCCGCAATAGATCGCGTTTCCCCAAAACGAGAAGCTAGATCTATAAAACTCCCATCCTGTAGTTTCCTGAAGTTGATTGGACAGTACTTGCAACTTTCCAGGCGCCAGATGATAAGGAGTACGAGTAATCAAGACTGCCTTTGGTCGTGAGATCAAACTAAGATTTTACCTACTCAGCCGTGTGGGGGGGGGGGGGGTTAAACCTGGAAGTTCCCCCGGGTAACACGCTGAGAGGAATCACGATCAATTGGTGGATCCTCAATCCTCTTTCCTTAGCCCAAACGTTAGTAACAGTTGCCAACATAGCGGGGTAGTCCCTCTATAGACGCTCCTGGCTTTCTTTGCTGAAATGATACTAACCTTTACATCACACTGATGCTTTAGAACAGACGACGATCCGCCACTAAAGAGAGGGATACTCAACATTTTCTCCTCATGAGATATATCCGCGCGTATCTGGATAACCAATCCACACTAACTATTACAACAAAACTATCAAGGGTAGATGTCGAACACTTGTCCCACAAGGTCGAGTTTGCATCCCCACGAACATAGGAGGTTTCCATTGACTTGCCATCGGTCGGTTCCACAACAGGTTTGGTTTCTAGAAGCATCAGGGTTAATCAGAACAGAGACGAAGCGATTAGTTACCAAGAAAGTGCAGGCCACCATGTTGCTATTTTCCTGGCGTCGTCCACGCCAATCCTAAATGCTCTTCCACGAGCATCATTTCTAGTGTTGTTGTTTCGGTCAAGAGGATTCCCAATATTGTCATTGTTCCCTTGGTTGTTGATATTTTGACTTAACAATAGTTAATCCCTCTCGAAGTCACCTTCGTTTCCATACTGTAAGCTATGATTACGAGCACCTCGATGTTGCCGTGACTGTTGCCTCTAATGTCACTGCTTGTAACGGGGTCCTACGACCTTTCACCAATAGGGTACATCTTTCACCTTCCTTGCCACGTACTAAGGCACTACTCACTGCGTCGGAAGTTACACATTCCACCCTATAGTCAATTGTTATCATTTATGTCCCGATTGATTCATAGGAGTTGATTCCCATAAGTCGCTGGCTAGGGTTAAGGATTCGATTGAAGTCAATTCGCTGGCGTTCGTTGCCGGTAATCAGGGTTGTCCAATTACTGAGGTCGGTAAAGTACTATGCTCATCCTCTTGTCCATCGATCTAGCAAGTTAATTGAGTAACACATGGTATGTTACGAGAGTGATGCAGAAGTGATCGCACTTCGGGATCTAAGACGTCAATATATTGAGTTCCAGCAAACGAAGAAAAGTGAGAAAGATATCGACCAATCATTCGACGCTGCGTCATCCAACTCAGGGATGTTCTTACTAGCACCTAACATTCTACACAGTTCGCTAAATGTTCAGGTAAGTGTTTAGGTAACGCTCGATAACATCGAGATTCGTAAGAGTTCAAAGAGGAGTGAAAAGATCACGTTCAAGTAGGAGACAATCACTGTTGTGACTCCTACGGATTTGTTACATTTCTCATGATCGAATAACAGAACAGAACCCCTTTTCCACTTGTTAAAGCTCACTAGGACTCGCATGCACCCCACATTATTATTATGTGTGCACCCACAATAATATTGTGATTTGCATGCTCATCTCAGTTCCCCCTAACTCATGTCAAATGGTTCCTCCTACTCAGATGTGAAATGGAGGTTGTCAAAGTAATAAGATCACAAAAAAGAAAAAAATACAAGGACTATGGCATACTATCAACGCATCATAAAGTAAGCAAGCAATCCATGCCCTCATGCTATAGTGACGAGTGTGTGTTCGTATGTTACGTCGTAAACAAATGTGTACTAGTCATGTAATGTATGCAACAAGTGAGAAAGATGAACCTTGCAATCTGGAGCTGAGTGTCATGGTCGTATTCACGTATTCAGAGCTGTTCGGTTATAGTCTGGTTTTACAAAAACGTTTTGAAACACAGTTCACTATAACCAGTGGCTCTGATACCAAACTGTTACACCCCCAAAATACCCCAAGCGGAAACCCCCGCGGGGCGTGTGACATACCAGGATCGAGCCACCAATCACATTGAACTCATACAATATTTTTAAATAAAACTTTCATTCATTAACATTAAGAGTTACAAACAGTAATTGCAATTCATCGTATTCAGCGGAAACATAAAACATTAGTTAAGTGTTTCATATGTATGATAACCATTAGACTCGTCTCGCGATTCCATGTATCTCGACCCATGACCACTCTAGCATCCCAGACAGCAAGTTCCACATCCACACGTATCAATAACCTGCGAGCATGCACACACGTGTATCAAACAACGCTGGTGAGTTCATAGTGTTACGAAAATGTTAGTTACCAAGTGTTTAATTCTGTTCATTGATTTCAATGTTGATAATACCTCGGATACAAGACGGCTACTGATTTATTTTGCCCTTTCCCCAATGCTCCTATCAAAGCATTGGTCATGACTAGGTCATTAGTTCACACCCGTCCTCTCCGGTACAGGGTGAGGGTGCCAAACCTAAGTAGCGCTACCAACTAATACCCTGTTACCTCTCAGGTAACAAACAGCAAGGAGGGACTTTAATGGTGATAGGAAGAGTATATTATCCAATATTCCAGATTTTATCCACAAGACATATTCCTCTCAGGAATACCCATGATTTACCCAAACATATCCCTCTCAGGGATACCCAATGACTGTCCCAACCACCGGGACGCATGCTCAAGAGAAATGAACTCACCTTAGATTGCTCGGATTGTTAATTTACTTTACCAGTTCCCAGTTGGTCAACCAAACCCTACCGTGGTTACCAATGATAATCAATTTCGAAATCATTCACGTCGTACATTAGCATACAGTAAATCACGCATGGTTACACATAATGCTTTTATCATAAAATCATGGCATGACATGTATCAGTACTTAGTTTCTCATGCAAGACCCTATCCACTGTGATTATCACAAATCAACACATCATCATGTGAATGCTCTAACCATTCCAGACAAGTCAGATTTTCCGTATATAGTCAGTATCGTTTTCAAGCTACAGTTAATATTCATAAACACAAACATCCCATTTTTATCAAGTATTCACATAGTGACGTTGATCCAACAAGACATGAGGCCCGACTGATGTGTGTGTGACCCAAAGTGAAGGTCCGACCCAAGAGTGGTCTAAGTGTTTTTCCTAACCAAAACAACTTCACATAGTTCAATCCATTCGTCTACAGTTATTATTTAATTATCATTCCACCTTAAACAATTATTATAATCGCTCCCACACTACTCATTACCATGCAAAACGATGTCCTGGGTTGAACATCAAGACATTTTTCGTCGAGAGCTGGTAGTGACGAAAGACCTAATCTTTCATGACTACAAGCATGGCGAGAAACCTTAATGTTTCGTCGCTGCACATACAGAGGCTGTGATGGTTCTCTACAACACATCTATTCTATACAATCATTAACAGTTTCTTCTTTCATTCAGATCAACCAATCAAGATTACCATTCATTCACAGCCTGATTGCATTAGCATTATAACAAGATTTATTACAACAAAGTTATTAAACCCTTAACATCATGCAACCTTAGTTTACTGTGCAAAGAATGTTTGCCAAATCCTATCGATCACATAATCCTACAAATATCAATATTCATACTTTTGATAAATCATAACCACATCTTGATAAATAATTAACACATATCTGCTAACATCTAGATTAATGCCCCTAATAAATCAAACATCACAATCCTCATTTAGCATCATGCATACTAATAGATCAGAACAATTCACTAATTATCATGCAGTTTAATAATACTTTGAACAGAAGCAAGGATGGCCAATCAAGATTAAATTCATTATAATATAAATCCACTAACCGAACAAATGATGTTACTAAGCACTAGAGACTATAAATTCATTATAATATAAATCCACTAACCAAATCAAATGGGAAGATGACAAGAACTTCGAAAGATGTGAGCAGACTGCCGTTAGCTTTACTTCGAATGGGGGGGGGGGCTGCTGCCGTTGGATGCGAGAAGGAGGGGGATGGGGTTAGGGTTTGATAATGTTTTGTGTTTGGAGTATAATGAACGTTACCTCTCAAATATTGTGTGTGTGTTATGTGAAAATAAGGAGAGTCGGGCCCCTCTTGAGCTGCACTCGGCTGGGTATCAAGGCCTAATTAAGTTTGGTTTGGGTTGAAGGCAATCACAAGGAGTGTGTGGTCATAGGGGGGTATGCAGCCCGACGGTTTTGCACGACTAGTATACTATCAACCCATACATATAACACCCTAATAATTTGCAACCATTCAAATACAATCTAATCACATAATTCATTTTATCAAGGTTACACATAGTTTACAACAACGCATCCACATGAAAAGTTTACATCTACGCACCCACATGAAAAGTTTACATCTACGCACCCACATGAAAAGGGAATTACCACAAAGAAAAGACTATCGAAATTTACGAGTTGTCACAAATTCTGGTATTATGACCAACCTTGAATAGTCAAAATATGTTATTTGTCATAAACATATCAGTATGTAAAAGATTTTGCATGCATGTTAAGTTTAAAACCCATTTTAAGTGTAAAAAGGGCATTATCGTTATTTAATAACATTATACAAGAACATGTGCATAAACTCAGTGTATGATCTGGCTTGACATCCCAAATAATCTTAAATATGATATTATATCAGTAGATAATGAGTTTTGCCATGAATTTATGTTTAAAACTCATTTTAGATGAAAAAGGGCATTTTAGTTCTTTTAAAAGCATGATTTACGATTAATTAACTAATCTCAGGTTATGACCAGAATGTTAATGTCAAAATATGTTTACTAATCAGTACCTATCTCATTTGCATGCTTATTTATAATTAAAACCTTATTTTTGAACAAAAGGGCATATTAGTAAACATTTAAGCATAATAACAGATTATTGCAAAATAACTCAGATTACTATATGACCATGTATTATAACCTCAGAGGGTTATAATACAATATAATATAGTCACAAAGGAACCTTAAAACAGAATGAAACTATACTAATTCGGGTCAGAACTGAAAGTCAAAGCATAAGTCAAACTTCGTGACTTTCGGTTAAGAACCAACCTTAAACCTGGAATTGTCGGGTTGAACATGTTTACACATGTTCTAATAATATTTACCAAGTTATTAAAGTGATAAAACACATTGTATAACACCTACATTATTAGTTATGAATTATTTTAAAAACTGACCCGTTTGACTTTTTAAATTAATAACTTTGACCCGACAATTGACTAAGTAAACGTGGTTATTAGGAGGTACCCTTTTGAGGGATTAACACCTACCTAATTATGATCACGTAGCCTTGTTCACCCCGAACAATGGATGGACCATAATGGTCTAAACTGAAAGTCAAATTGTTTATCGTAAAACTTTGACTTTCAGCTTTTAAAGCCTATAAAACGAAATGCAGAGGCTATGGAAACTTATAAAGGGTCCTAGCTCGAAACTTTAATTGAATCCAAGAGAGGAAGAACAAGTGAGAAAGGAGTGATTTTTGAATGGTGCAAGGAACAATGGCTCTCCAAGACCTCAATTTATAGTTGAACATCAAGTCCTTGAATCATGCCAGGTGTTAGGGTGCTTCCAAGATCACCCCAGGTGTCCTAGAGGTTTTTAATAACCAGCAAAGATCCATAGAATTCGAGTTTGTGAGAGAAGGAATTAGGATTCATGAACAAGGCATGCAAACCTGCAGCTGTCCAAACCTTTATGCGTAATTTGACACGTTGCGTCGCGCGACAGGATAGGGGGTGGCTATGGCTTCGTGCTAGGGCACCACTAGGTTTCACAAAACGTCAATTTTGGTGGTCCATTAAAACCTTTATATTGTTTCATTTTTGACATAATAAGTCCTTCTAAGCCATTTAAAGTTTTATATTTGGCATTTTGATTTTCGAGATAGGTTATAAATATTCCCGAGAGTGTAATCGAACATTGATGCGTGTGAAGTGTCGTATATATTAGGTGTATATTTTAAGCCCTTTTTAACACTTATTTTAGCCAAGTTTTAAATTTATAAAACACGATATTTCACTAACACTAAACACACATATGGGCAAGTGCACCCATCGTTGAGTGTAGTATAGCGTTGGTAAGATACCGAGGTCGTCCAAGGACACAAGAGCTTTTAGTACCGGTTTATCCTCAACGTCTAATCAAAATAAAAGTTTAGAAAAATGTTTTAAGCTAAGAAAAATAAAAACTAACTAAAATGCTGAAAATAAAAATAAAATAAAAACAGATAGACAAGATGAATCACTTGGTTCCGACTCGTATCTAGTATAACCTTTGATTATTTCCGCACTTTTGCACATAATTAAGAGATTATCTTAGTTATTGTAGTAGGCCCCTCTTTTGAAGGTGACGTTACCCTCACCCCAGTAGTTTGAGTCAGCAGGGATACAATCCTAAAAGGGTGGATTATTGGAAGATAATGAATTAAGTTATTAATGCAGTATTGTGGTAGGCCCCGCTTTTGGCGGTGACGTTACCCTCGGCTAAGTAGTCTGAGTCAGCAGGGATACAGTCCTAAATAGCCGGGTTATAGTATTAATAGTAGTTAACTTATGAGGGGATCAAAGAGTTTGGACCCCCGCCATCCAATACCGTGAAGTATTGAAGGAGGTCCTACTAAATTTGACCCAGGTCCATTGCAGGACCTCTAAACGCTGAACAATGGCAAGACCTTTACCAAACCGTTCCCTTAACCCCCGACCAGGTAGCCAACATACCTCCATATAGACCGTGGAGATATGAATGGTGAAAATCCTTTATTTTATATAGACAGTAAAATAATGCCAAGACCCCACAGACAAACGATAAGGAAAGATCACCTTCAACATAAGTAACTAGTTATTAAAGTCATTAATACAAAACCAAATAAAAAGTGCAAAAGATTAGAAATAAAAAGTATTATACTAGACACTTTGTCTTCACCAAGTGATGTAAGAGACTTAGGCAAAGATGGCCTTGATTGTCAAGAACTCTTACGATCAATCTTGGATCCCGAGACGACTCACACACTCTACGATGGACAATGGATGATGGTGGTGGATGATGGTGTTGTGATGGTGGTGGGTGGTGGATGAAGTGTGAGAGAGGTGGTGTGCCAAGGGATGAGATGAAATGAATCCAAGCACTCCTATTTATAGGCTGAACAGAGAGCTGGGCACGGCCCCGTGTCCGCTGGGCACGGCCCCGTGCCTGTCTGACACTCTCTCTCCTCATTAATTGTAATGCGCAATTACAATAAATGCGCCTGTTGTACTTTCGACACGCCCCCATGTCCGCTGGGCACGGCCCGTGGTGGGCAATAGAAGCTTCTATAGGTTTGTCTTTTCTGCTGCTTCTTGGGCACGGCCCCGTGCTGGCTGAGCACGGGGCGTGTTCAGTCTTCTGACTTCTCTATTTTACTTTGGAAGGTGCCGTTGAGGGGTCGGGCAGTCCACTAATGTTCCTTTCCTTGTATTTATGTTGCATTTAGCTGTCTTTTTGCTTCTTTTGTGTTTTTGAGCTCATTTAATCCTGAAAATACAAAAGGAAGACAAAAACACTCTTTTTCCAATATTAGTACTTAAAAAGGGTTAGTTTTAATGCCTCATTTGATGTAATTTATATGTTGCATTTTACACACATCAAATACCCCCACACTTGAACTTTTGCTTGTCCTCAAGCAAAACTCTTTAATATGTGGCTTACACTCCCAAATAGAATAGGTAGAAGAGAAGGTTTTGGGCTTGTCGTAGAGTGTCGGGATATCCAAGATCTTTTTGGGTTTTATTTTTATTTATTTACACTCCTATTCGTAATGATTTATTTAGAACTTTTCATAGGAGAAATTATTTATTTGGGCATAACATGCCTTTTTAAAATTCCATTTATATACAAGTTCACATACCTCACGGGAGAAATCACTCACACTCGGCCGAAGGTGTATTTTTAGTGAATCACTCGAGAGCGGCATGGAACTTATTCCTACTATAGGCTTGCCAAGCAATCAATCCTCCTCCTTTTTAACTTTTATACCGTTGTAAATATCAAGAGGACTTTGTGGGTTAAGGGTTAGGCTTGGGTTAAAGGTAGGTGGTTGGGATAGTGGTTAGTAGAAAAAAGGGCGAAAAGCGTAACAAGTGTCGGTTTTTGTCACACCCCGACCACGTAGAACATACAAAACGTGGCGGAAATGTCGGGGAGTGTTGTAACAGAATTAATTGTTTCAAATCCATGGCAATTGAAGTTTCGTTTTATTAATCAAAAGTGTTACAATGTCTTAATAAACAAAGAAGTACAACATAATTAACTAGTCTTGTCTCGTTTTAAGTCACTAAGGCACAGGTCCGCCTAAGTATGTCTTGATAAGTCCTATGCTTCATCTCCTGAAAACACATGTGAAAATAGGTACGTCAGCATAAAAATGCCGGTGAGATACATAGGTTTTGTGAAAATAGAATTCATGACTTATGTTGGAGAAAATGTTTAGTCATGAACCTTGTAATTTGCTTTGTCTTGTAAATCATTTGAAAAACAATAAGTTCAGATGATATGTATAAATAAGTGAAATAATGTATGGTTAAATGAATAACTATTTAAGATGAGTTTGTATAAGATAAGTTGTTTGTAAAACAATGTCTTGTGAAAAGTATGTTATTTGTATAAAATGCCATATGTCATAAACTGAAATGATTCAAATAACGCTACGATATGTAATACCATACAAACACTTATATATAGGAAGTACCAGCGGCGTATCCACCATGTTTGTATCATATTACACACGCTTCGTTACTTAATCACTTAATCAAACCAATCTACCAAAGTAAAATGTTCATGTCTAATGTAAATCATGTAATAGGTATCCAATGTGATTTGTATAAATAAATGTAAGGTTAAACGAATAACCTTATAGTAGCATATTTAAAAGTATACTTTAGATTTGTAAGTAACATAATAACCTATGTTTTGGTTTCATAAATAACATATCAACATATGCTTTGGATGTGATAAATAACATATTAAACTATGTTTTGGTTTTGTAAATAACATATCGAAATATGCTTTGGATGATTAATAAAATATTTGCTGGTTTGTACTATACCACACATGAGAGTATATCAAAATATA